>JAUJYZ010000393.1:0-45000 GCA_033675265.1 Actinostola sp. cb2023 | reverse complement strand
CTTAGGTTGAGAAGATGACATATGTCAGTTGCGTTATCAAAGGGCGGCACTTAGGTTCCTATAAGACTTGTTAACAGGAGAGAAGATGACGGATGTCATTCGCGTTATCAAAGGGCGGCACTTAGGTTCTTATAAGACTTGTTAAAAGGAGAGAAGATGGCGGATGTCATTTGCGTTATCAAAGGGCGGCATTTAGGTTCTTGTAAGACTTGTTAAAAGGAGAGAAAATGGCGGATGTCATTTGCGTTATCAAAGGGCGGCACTTAGGTTCTTGTAAGACTTGTTAACAGGAGAGAAGATGACGGATGTCATTTGCGTTATCAAAGGGCGGCATTTAGGTTTTTGTAAGACTTGTGAACAGGAGAGAAGATGGCGGAAGGTACTTGCGTTATCAAAGGGCGGCACTTAGGTTCTTGTAAGACTTGTTAACAGGAGAGAAGATGACGGATGTCATTTGCGTTATCAAAGGGCGGCACTTAGGTTCTTGTAAGACTTGTTAACAGGAGAGAAGATGACGGAAGGTACTTGGGTTATCAATGGGCAAAACTTAGGTTCTTGTAAGACTTGTTAACAGGAGAGAAGATGACGGATGTCATTCGCGTTATCAAAGGGCGGCACTTAGGTTCTTGTAAGACTTGTTAACAGGAGAGAAGATGACGGATGTCATTCGCGTTATCAATGGTCAAAACTTAGGTTCTTGTAAGACTTGTTAACAGGAGAGAAGATGACGGATGTCATTCGCGTTATCAAAGGGCGGCACTTAGGTTGAGAAGATGACATATGTCAGTTGCGTTATCAAAGGGCGGCACTTAGGTTCCTATAAGACTTGTTAACAGGAGAGAAGATGACGGATGTCATTCGCGTTATCAAAGGGCGGCACTTAGGTTCTTATAAGACTTGTTAAAAGGAGAGAAGATGGCGGATGTCATTTGCGTTATCAAAGGGCGGCATTTAGGTTCTTGTAAGACTTGTTAAAAGGAGAGAAAATGGCGGATGTCATTTGCGTTATCAAAGGGCGGCACTTAGGTTCTTGTAAGACTTGTTAACAGGAGAGAAGATGACGGATGTCATTTGCGTTATCAAAGGGCGGCATTTAGGTTTTTGTAAGACTTGTGAACAGGAGAGAAGATGGCGGAAGGTACTTGCGTTATCAAAGGGCGGCACTTAGGTTCTTGTAAGACTTGTTAACAGGAGAGAAGATGACGGATGTCATTTGCGTTATCAAAGGGCGGCACTTAGGTTCTTGTAAGACTTGTTAACAGGAGAGAAGATGACGGAAGGTACTTGGGTTATCAATGGGCAAAACTTAGGTTCTTGTAAGACTTGTTAACAGGAGAGAAGATGACGGATGTCATTCGCGTTATCAAAGGGCGGCACTTAGGTTCTTGTAAGACTTGTTAACAGGAGAGAAGATGACGGATGTCATTCGCGTTATCAATGGTCAAAACTTAGGTTCTTGTAAGACTTGTTAACAGGAGAGAAGATGACGGATGTCATTCGCGTTATCAAAGGGCGGCACTTAGGTTGAGAAGATGACATATGTCAGTTGCGTTATCAAAGGGCGGCACTTAGGTTCCTATAAGACTTGTTAAAAGGAGAGAAGATGGCGGATGTCATTTGCGTTATCAAAGGGCGGCATTTAGGTTCTTGTAAGACTTGTTAAAAGGAGAGAAGATGGCGGATGTCATTTGCGTTATCAAAGGGCGGCACTTAGGTTCTTGTAAGACTTGTTAACAGGAGAGAAGATGACGGATGTCATTTGCGTTATCAAAGGGCGGCATTTAGGTTTTTGTAAGACTGGTGAACAGGAGGAGAGAAGATGACGGAAGGTACTTGGGTTATCAAAGGGCGGCACTTATGTTGAGAAGATGACATATGTCAGTTGCGTTATCAAAGGGCGGCACTTAGGTTCTTGTTAGACTTGTTAACAGGAGAGAAGATGGCGGAAGGTACTTGGGTTATCAAAAGACGGTGTATCTTTGTTCAAATAGGTCAGTGCTCCTTTTTGATTGTTCGTTTATTTAGGTTGCATTATTTCGACCCAGTGTTTTCCGTACAATGTTTCTTCTGGTTCGCTGCTTCCTTGTGCTCTTGCTGTAGCTTCGTAATATGTACAGCCCTGTTTTTCCATTATAAATTTGGTAATGGCCTCGTACTCAATACAGTGTAAATGTAGGCCAAGGTTAACCTTGTTGGAGCTTCGAAGTCTATTGGAAACATTTCACATACTTTCTTTTGGATCGCTTTAATGATTGTTTTCCCTAGCATTTCATCTCCAAAATGTATATGTTCCTTGTTTTTAAAGTCTTTTGATCTCCATTGTAGATATGCTTGATGTCTTTGATATTGCATTTGGGGTTTTTCAGGGCGTACTGGCGTCTTCATTATGTCAGTTAGGTAATGTTTATACTTTGGAATTGATTCATTGATTTCTTTTTCAGATATCTGTAAGAGGGATTGTGGCTTTTCCCTGTCAACCCAAAACTGCATCGTTTCTCTTTTTAAACTACCTATTTTATTTTTTATGTTCTTTTCGAATATGGCATCGCTTACAAAAGTTATGGAAATTGGTTTAGAATATTCGTCACCATCATTGTCGTCCACTTTACAGACTAATCTCAAGGAGCTAGGATCTTCGTCTCTTTTCCTGACCGTGAGTGTACGACCTTCACTGTAAATTTCTTCAAAAGTATCATCAATTACCCACTTGTAGTTTATTTCTCCTTTTCCAGTGGCAAGACAACTTACTTTGTGTTCATTTTGCTCTGACAGCATAATTTGCGAAGGTGGATGGAAGATAATTTGCAGGTCCTGATGTTCTTTCAGTTGTAAGAAACCCCAGTCAATTTTCTTTTTCATTAAACCTGACAACAGATATTTTCTCGCTTCTAGAGGATCAATGTTAAATGTTGCCCCGTATTTTTCTGGTGTCCTCATTTTCGCATATATAATGCAAAAGACCCCACAGCTCACTTCGTCAGGTTGCAATGGAAATTCTTCTTCGGTTTCAAAAGAACAGGGGCCGGATGAATACTCAGCAGCAAGGTTCCCATACAGACGTTTAGCGTTTTGTATGTAACAAAGTAGCAATGCAGAGAAATCTTTGTCAACTTTCTTTTCTCCCTTGGGATCATATAGAATGATTCTAACATTATCTCTGTCACAAAAATCTACCAGCGTTAGCATCCAGTGGCATGAGCCAACGTGATGTGGCAGGATGTAGATTCGCGTTTTCTCAACGTCACATGTTTTCAGTCTTCCCAAAAGTCTATTGAAATCTTCTTCTCTCTTCGATGTCAACAGTTCTCTCAGTTGCCTTTCCAAATTCGTATCGAAAACTTTAACATGAAGTCCGCTTCCTTTGGCTTCCTCTTCAATAAGCTTCAAAGCTGCACTTATAACTGTGTCGTTTAAATATCCAGCTCTATCTACTGAATAGCTAAAATCCACTTGTGGATACTCCAGAGTTTTTAAGTCACTTCCACGGACTTCTACGTCTCCAACCTTAGAAAAAACCTCATTTTTTGCATATGAAGACATTGCTTCGGCCAGTTTCTTGTCGGTAGGGTTCGCTTCAGCCTCCATATAATTTTTTTCCGGTGTAGCCTTTTCATAGAATAGGATATAGCTATTTCGTTCTACACTTTCATCTCTTAGATAATCTTCCGCAACGCATTTAGCTATCTGATCATTGATAGGCGGTAGAGCATCTACAAAGCACGATTGGTCCTATTTTGATAGCCGGTATCCCATCTACAAAGCACGATTGGTCGTATTTTGATAGCCGGTATCCCATCTACAAAGCACGATTGGTCGTATTTTGATAGCCTGTAGCCCATCTACAAAGCACGATTGGTCGTATTTTGATAGGGGGTATCCCATCTACAAAGCACGATTGGTCGTATTTTGATAGGCGGTAGCCCATCTACAAAGTACGATCGGCCGTATTTTGATAGCCGGTAGCCCATCTACAAAGCACGATTGGTCCTATTTTGATAGCCGGTAGCCCATCTACAAAGCACGATTGGTCGTATTTTGATAGGCGGTATCCCATCTACAAAGCACGATTGGTCGTACTTTGATAGGCGGTATCCCATCTACAAAGCACGATTGGTCGTATTTTGATAGCCGGTAGCCCATCTACAAAGCACGATTGGTCGTACTTTGATAGGCGGTATCCCATCTACAAAGCACGATTGGTCGTATTTTGATAGCCGGTAGCCCATCTACAAAGCACGATGGGTCGTATTTTGATAGCCGGTATCCCATCTACAAAGCACGATTGGTCGTATTTTGATAGGCGGTAGAGCATCTACAAAGCACGATTGGTCCTATTTTGATAGCCGGTATCCCATCTACAAAGCACGATTGGTCGTATTTTGATAGCCGGTATCCCATCTACAAAGCACGATTGGTCGTATTTTGATAGCCTGTAGCCCATCTACAAAGCACGATTGGTCGTATTTTGATAGGGGGTATCCCATCTACAAAGCACGATTGGTCGTATTTTGATAGGCGGTAGCCCATCTACAAAGCACGATTGGTCCTATTTTGATAGCCGGTAGCCCATCTACAAAGCACGATTGGTCGTATTTTGATAGCCGGTAGCCCATCTACAAAGCACGATTGGTCGTACTTTGATAGGCGGTATCCCATCTACAAAGCACGATTGGTCGTATTTTGATAGCCGGTAGCCCATCTACAAAGCACGATTGGTCGTATTTTGATAGGCGGTAGCGCATCTACAAAGCACGATTGGTCCTATTTTGATAGCCGGTAGCCCATCTACAAAGCACGATTGGTCGTATTTTGATAGCCGGTATCCCATCTACAAAGCACGATTGGTCCTATTTTGATAGGCGGTATTCCATCTACAAAGAAGCACGATTGGTCCTATTTTGATAGGCGGTATCCCATCTACAAAGTACGATTGGTCGTATTTTGATAGCCGGTAGCCCATCTACAAAGCACGATTGGTCGTATTTTGATAGGCGGTATCCCATCTACAAAGCACGATTGGTCGTACTTTGATAGGCGGTATCCCATCTACAAAGCACGATTGGTCGTACTTTGATAGGCGGTATCCCATCTACAAAGCACGATTGGTCGTATTTTGATAGCCGGTAGCCCATCTACAAAGCACGATTGGTCGTACTTTGATAGGCGGTATCCCATCTACAAAGCACGATTGGTCGTATTTTGATAGCCGGTAGCCCATCTACAAAGCACGATGGGTCGTATTTTGACAGCCGGTATCCCATCTACAAAGCACGATTGGTCGTATTTTGATAGGCGGTAGAGCATCTACAAAGCACGATTGGTCCTATTTTGATAGCCGGTATCCCATCTACAAAGCACGATTGGTCGTATTTTGATAGCCGGTATCCCATCTACAAAGCACGATTGGTCGTATTTTGATAGCCGGTAGCCCATCTACAAAGCACGATTGGTCGTATTTTGATAGGCGGTATCCCATCTACAAAGCACGATTGGTCGTATTTTGATAGGCGGTAGCCCATCTACAAAGCACGATTGGTCGTATTTTGATAGGCGGTATCCCATCTACAAAGCACGATTGGTCGTATTTTGATAGGCGGTAGAGCATCTACAAAGCACGATTGGTCGTACTTTGATAGGCGGTATCCCATCTACAAAGCACGATTGGTCGTACTTTGATAGGCGGTATCCCATCTACAAAGCACGATTGGTCCTATTTTGATAGCCGGTATCCCATCTACAGAGCACGATTGGTCCTATTTTGATAGCCGGTAGCCCATCTACAAAGCACGATTGGTCGTATTTTGATAGGCGGTAGCGCATCTACAAAGCACGATTGATCGTATTTTGATAGCCGGTAGCCCATCTACAAAGCACGATGTGTCCTATTTTGATAGCCGGTATCCCATCTACAAAGCACGATTGGTCCTATTTTGATAGGCGGTATCCCATCTACAAAGCACGATTGGTCGTATTTTGATAGGCGGTATCCCATCTACAAAGCACGATTGGTCCTATTTTGACGCTCGGTATCCCATCTATTACTTATAAAAAATATTGTTATGTTTATGCAAAGTATCAAAATGAAATAAACTATTGTTTATTATTGATTGCTTGTTTTGAAGTATGTTTTTGGGATTTGATTTGGGGTTTTTAAGCGGAATTCACTCCATCGAAGTGATTGCGTGACCTTTGCCGGTTAATGTTTAATCTATGTACGTGTCGAGCTTGAAATATTCAAAGTGTCGCTTTAGTAACGTCTGTATAGTGTGTAGAGAACTCTGTGTTCTAGTTAAGATCAAACCGAATACATATATAGGATGGTAATAGGTTTCTCTACTACACTAGGGTAGTTTTGTTTGGCATTTATTTGCATATAAACATTTATAGGCGATAATCGAATGTGCTGCTGAATCTGCTGCTAACTTCACGCTGGTACAAAGTACTACCTAGCAGCTTAGCTAGGTACAGATTATTAATGATGAACTGAAAACTGAAGGAGAACTTCCACCTCAAAGAACCGTTGTGAATCGACATCTACTCGAAGACACGGGGTCGAGCCCGTAAACAAATGAACTCATTCCGAATAAATAATTACTGCTTAAAATTATTGAATTCGATAGTTCTTTTGATTTCATGTTTTGATAATAATTTACTATAAACTTTGCACAATCAGGTGAGCTTGATTTCGATCCCACAGAATATTGATTTTATAAACCTTTCAAGTGTTATTTAATTTGGTGGCTTGTAATTTTTCTGTCCGAAAGTATATAAGGCCAAGAACTTATATTGTTGATCCAGTTTTATCACAGTTGACTGTGAAATCGATACGACGGCGAGTTTATACGTTGCGCAAGTTAGCGTGCTAAGAATTTCTGTTCTTTGGAACGTTTGTATCTATAATAAAATGCATCACAGATGTTCATTAACTATTGAACTTTATTTCTTGGCTATATTTACGCTTTCCTGCTCGAGTATCGTCACTGATAGAAGAGAAAATCTACTTGATCTCGAAGTAAATCGTTTTACCGTCACGCAACGAGTGACGAAAAGTCACGCTGCGATGTCTACTGCTGTCCAAGGTTTTACAGTCTCTGAAACTGTATGCTGAACATTTTAATAGTTCTCGAAAATACAGTAGCCCAAGTGAACGCCGCATAAGGGCGTCTAGTTAATTATAAACCCCTAAAGTGAACACTTGCGGGTGCAACTGTATTTTTATTATGATATGTACAATGTATATGTATGTATGCTAGCTGCATGGCATCCCGAAGGCGTTGCTATGATGTTTCCATGGGCAGAAAAATCACTCAATATAATCATAATTCGACATAACAGCCAAAAATAGTTCATAGAATAGTTAGTAAAAACATGAAAATGATAAACACTGATATGTAATTAAATGACTTACCCATCCTTGAAGTTTAAGGATGCATTTGGAGATGAACTGTCGTAGTTTATAAACTGCGTCATCAACAACAGATGTCCTGGTTTGGCTGGTTTTCTTCACGAGTTCGCAGTAAAAAGCCATGATTGCTACGAGTTCTTCGTACCTCAAATCATGCTTCAGTTCATATAAATAGTCCAGTAGTTCTTGCACATCGATCGAATTGACATCAAGGTCCGACAAAATACGCTTTTTGTCGGTCTGAACAAAGTACTTGAGGATCTTTACAGTTCGTGCAACATCGACGAAACCATCGTTGGCTTTGACGGAGTTCGAACGATATAATTCTGCCATCAAAGCAATCATGATCTCTGTCTCAGTTTCGCGTAGTTTCTCTAGGAGTTTCTCGTTCTTAATTGCTTTCAGGAACCTGGCTAGGAAATCGAGCTTCGAGGGAGACACAACATCTGCTCGTTCCAATGACGACACAATATCCACGAAACATTTCTCTTCTAGATAGCAAACAGCAAGTTGATCTTTGCACCAGAAGCGAAACTGTTGCATTTCCTTTTTACACAGATTATTTTCCAACTGAATAATAAAAGTTTTGAATATTTCTTGGATAGAAGACATTTTCCCTAGTTGAGGGACGGCGGGAGAGGTGGAAGACATAGAAGAAGAAGCTATGGAAGACGTGCAAGACGAAGAATATTACGTTGTCAGACTCTGATGCCATGATTGGTTAAATAATACTTTGTTTTGACATTATATTAAGGTTATTACCCTGATGCGCGCGCTCTGATTGGTTAAAAACTACGTCATATTTCGCTATAATCACTACAGCATGAATGTCGCTTTATCGGATGTTTCGCAAGAAAATAAAGGAAAATGCATTTCCCAAAAGTACAAAAGGAGACACAAAATTCAGTTTGAAGATATCTTGAGGTTCTGGAATGAATTTATCGAGAAACTAAGAAATAAATTCCACACATAATCCAATTTAATTACAAAATTCCACGACCGCGCGTAGCGGGATGCTAATCACGAGTATGACTTCAGACCAAAATGCACGACACACTTATATTTATGTAGTAACTTGCAATAATAAGAACATTTTTAATGCCTGAAATACAACTCTTTCCATGACTGGTTATAAAATACAAATTGCTGTAGTGTTTTTTTTAAGAATCGTTTTAATTTAATCAATAGCCCAAGCTCTTGTACTAAAGCTCTTGTTGATATATCAATATATTCAGAGAATGTATGTGAAATTTAAATCATAAACTTTTTGAAATAGATGGCAATATTTGTCTTCGCTTCGTCCAATCAGAAGGACGAAATCCATCACGTGCATGTACCTTTATATCCGGTAATGCACTGCTTATTAGTATTCTTTAATAATAATAATAATAATAATAAGTTTTATTTTTATAGCGCTAATTCCGTAAAGTCCATTAGCGCTTTATAATTATAATGAGGATGGCTTTATATATATACTATTAGTACTATTTCACACTTTTCTAAATTGCACTCTAATATCTAAACATCAGAATAATCAATATGGGCACAAACATTTTTGACCCTCCCCTCTCACCAATTTTATAAAACCTTTTTGACCTTCCCTCCTCTCACCAATTTTGTAAAACCTTTTTGACCTCCCCTCCTCTCAACAATTTTATAAAACCTTTTTGACCCCCCCCCCCCCCCCCCCCAAAAAAAAGGTGCTTGAAACTTTTCAAGCCCCCCCTCCCATTTACCAGCCCCCTACCCATAATTAATGACCACTCCCTAAGACAAGGTTGTGCAAGCTAGGATTCATATTTGAGAAGGGGACCTGGATTTTGAAAAGGCACTGAGTAGCCGGTATTGAATCTGCTAACTTAGCATTCTCGTTCCCAGAGCTCCTCGGTTTCGGTCCTCTCCCGAGAAGGCTCTGGTCTGAGGCTCGATGCTGATTGGACGAAAGATAACGCATGCGCATTTGAAAACATATATCAATATAACAGTGAGCCCACAGGTAACCCAGGTAACCGCAAAGCAAACGCCTGCGGATGGCCACGGCAGAAGTCGACATTCAAAAAAATATTTCTCGGGATAGAGTGGACAAACAAATGTGACTAAAAGCTCATTTAAAAGCTCATTTTTTTGAGAATGTCTGATTATTTAAGCTATTTGAGTGTTTGGATACTTTTGGATATATATATATTTTTAGCGACAGTTGTCGTAAACATTTGGTGGCCGGAGTTGCAAACCTTTCCTAATTATACGGTACTAATCATACTCCATAATCTGGTTGTCATTTCTGTCCTGCATTAATAATAATGCTGTTGGATATATCAAATACTGACAGCAATATTATTAGTATTGCCGTCATGTAATTTTTTTTAAATGTCCTTATAATTAACAGTTTCTGAAGAAATAATCACAATCAATTTATGTATTCAATGCTTTTACATCATCATTTTATTTATAAAACAATAAATACAATTTCAATTTCATTTGACAATAAAATATATTTCAATATATTTAAGTTATGACTAGTTTTTGTCTGGTCTCTATCCATTGACCAATCCAGCATGGGTAACCCTATATGGAGTATATGCATACTCCATGCTGGCATAGCTCGCTGGGTCACTGAGACACACAAGCATCCGTACCGCATCAAGGTACTAGTCTTACGGGTGGTCGGCTTTGTTTATAATATAATAATATAATAATATGCTTCAGTTGCATCTCTATTCACATCTAGATCACCTAAATCTAACATATTTCAGGGACCCGATTTTCTTTTTCACATACTATCTTAACTCAATTCTCACCTATACCTGTTGTATAATGCTTCAACTCATCTTAATTCTCACCTATAATAATAATGCTTCAGTTCATATCAATGAACTCAATTCTCACCTATACCTGTTGTATAACTATTCAACTCATCTTAATTCTCACCTATAATAATAATGCTTCAGTTCATATCAATGAACTCAATTCTCACCTATACCTGTTGTATAACTATTCAACTCATCTTAATTCTCACCTATAATAATAATGCTTCAGTTCATATTAATGAACTCAATTCTCACCTATACCTGTTGTATAACTATAATACTTCAACTCATCTTAATTCTCACCTATAATAATAATGCTTCAGTTCATATCAATGAACTCAATTCTCACCTATACCTTGTGTATCACTATAATACTTCAACTCATCTTAATTCTCACCTATAATAATAATGCTTCAGTTCATATCAATGAACTCAATTCTCACCTATACCTGTTGTATAATACTTCAACTCATCTTAATTCTCACCTATAATAATAATGCTCCAGTTCATATCAATGAACTCAATTCTCACCTATACCTGTTGTATAATACTTCAACTCATCTTAATTCTCACCTATAATAATAATGCTTCAGTTCATATCAATGAACTCAATTCTCACCTATACCTGTTGTATAACTATAATACTTCAACTCATCTTAATTCTCACCTATAATAATAATGCTTCAGTTCATATCAATGAACTCAATTCTCACCTATACCTGTTGTATAACTATTCAACTCATCTTAATTCTCACCTATAATAATAATGCTTCAGTTCATATCAATGAACTCAATTCTCACCTATACCTTGTGTATCACTATAATACTTCAACTCATCTTAATTCTCACCTATAATAATAATGCTTCAGTTCATATCAATGAACTCAATTCTCACCTATACCTGTTGTATAATACTTCAACTCATCTTAATTCTCACCTATAATAATAATGCTCCAGTTCATATCAATGAACTCAATTCTCACCTATACCTGTTGTATAATACTTCAACTCATCTTAATTCTCACCTATAATAATAATGCTTCAGTTCATATCAATGAACTCAATTCTCACCTATACCTGTTGTATAACTATTCAACTCATCTTAATTCTCACCTATAATAATAATGCTTCAGTTCATATCAATGAACTCAATTCTCACCTATACCTGTTGTATAACTTAATACTTCAACTCATCTTAATTCTCACCTATAATAATAATGCTTCAGTTCATATTAATGAACTCAATTCTCACCTATACCTGTTGTATAACTTAATACTTCAACTCATCTTAATTCTCACCTATAATAATAATGCTTCAGTTCATATCAATGAACTCAATTCTCACCTATACCTGTTGTATCACTATAATACTTCAACTCATCTTAATTCTCACCTATAATAATAATGCTTCAGTTCATATCAATGAACTCAATTCTCACCTATACCTGTTGTATAATACTTCAACTCATCTTAATTCTCACCTATAATAATAATGCTTCAGTTCATATCAATGAACTCAATTCTCACCTATACCTGTTGTATAATACTTCAACTCATCTTAATTCTCACCTATAATAATAATGCTTCAGTTCATATCAATGAACTCAATTCTCACCTATACCTGTTGTATAATACTTCAACTCATCTTAATTCTCACCTATAATAATAATGCTTCAGTTCATATCAATGAACTCAATTCTCACCTATACCTGTTGTATAACTTAATACTTCAACTCATCTTAATTCTCACCTATAATAATAATGCTTCAGTTCATATTAATGAACTCAATTCTCACCTATACCTGTTGTATAACTTAATACTTCAACTCATCTTAATTCTCACCTATAATAATATTGCTTCAGTTCATATCAATGAACTCAATTCTCACCTATACCTGTTGTATCACTATAATACTTCAACTCATCTTAATTCTCACCTATAATAATAATGCTTCAGTTCATATCAATGAACTCAATTCTCACCTATACCTGTTGTATAACTTAATACTTCAACTCATCTTAATTCTCACCTATAATAATAATGCTTCAGTTCATATCAATGAACTCAATTCTCACCTATACCTGTTGTATAATACTTCAACTCATCTTAATTCTCACCTATAATAATAATGCTTCAGTTCATATCAATGAACTCAATTCTCACCTATACCTGTTGTATCACTATAATACTTCAACTCATCTTAATTCTCACCTATAATAATAATGCTTCAGTTCATATCAATGAACTCAATTCTCACCTATACCTGTTGTATAATACTTCAACTCATCTTAATTCTCACCTATAATAATAATGCTTCAGTTCATATCAATGAACTCAATTCTCACCTATACCTGTTGTATAACTATTTCAACTCATCTTAATTCTCACCTATAATAATGCTTCAGTTCATATCAATGAACTCAATTCTCACCTATACCTGTTGTATAACTTAATACTTCAACTCATCTTAATTCTCACCTATAATAATAATGCTTCAGTTCATATTAATGAACTCAATTCTCACCTATACCTGTTGTATAACTTAATACTTCAACTCATCTTAATTCTCACCTATAATAATAATGCTTCAGTTCATATCAATGAACTCAATTCTCACCTATACCTGTTGTATCACTATAATACTTCAACTCATCTTAATTCTCACCTATAATAATAATGCTTCAGTTCATATCAATGAACTCAATTCTCACCTATACCCGTTGTATAATACTTCAACTCATCTTAATTCTCACCTATAATAATAATGCTTCAGTTCATATCAATGAACTCAATTCTCACCTATACCTGTTGTATAATACTTCAACTCATCTTAATTCTCACCTATAATAATAATGCTTCAGTTCATATCAATGAACTCAATTCTCACCTATACCTGTTGTATAACTATTCAACTCATCTTAATTCTCACCTATAATAATAATGCTTCAGTTCATATCAATGAACTCAATTCTCACCTATACCTGTTGTATAACTTAATACTTCAACTCATCTTAATTCTCACCTATAATAATAATGCTTCAGTTCATATTAATGAACTCAATTCTCACCTATACCTGTTGTATAACTTATTACTTCAACTCATCTTAATTCTCACCTATAATAATAATGCTTCAGTTCATATCAATGAACTCAATTCTCACCTATACCTGTTGTATAACTTAATACTTCAACTCATCTTAATTCTCACCTATAATAATAATGCTTCAGTTCATATCAATGAACTCAATTCTCACCTATACCTGTTGTATAATACTTCAACTCATCTTAATTCTCACCTATAATAATAATGCTTCAGTTCATATCAATGAACTCAATTCTCACCTATACCTGTTGTATCACTATAATACTTCAACTCATCTTAATTCTCACCTATAATAATAATGCTTCAGTTCATATCAATGAACTCAATTCTCACCTATACCTGTTGTATAATACTTCAACTCATCTTAATTCTCACCTATAATAATAATGCTTCAGTTCATATCAATGAACTCAATTCTCACCTATACCTGTTGTATAACTATTCAACTCATCTTAATTCTCACCTATAATAATGCTTCAGTTCATATCAATGAACTCAATTCTCACCTATACCTGTTGTATAACTTAATACTTCAACTCATCTTAATTCTCACCTATAATAATAATGCTTCAGTTCATATCAATGAACTCAATTCTCACCTATACCTGTTGTATAATACTTCAACTCATCTTAATTCTCACCTATAATAATAATGCTTCAGTTCATATCAATGAACTCAATTCTCACCTATACCTGTTGTATCACTATAATACTTCAACTCATCTTAATTCTCACCTATAATAATAATGCTTCAGTTCATATCAATGAACTCAATTCTCACCTATACCTGTTTGTATAATACTTCAACTCATCTTAATTCTCACCTATAATAATAATGCTTCAGTTCATATCAATGAACTCAATTCTCACCTATACCTGTTGTATAACTACTTCAACTCATCTTAATTCTCACCTATAATAATAATGCTTCAGTTCATATCAATGAACTCAATTCTCACCTATACCTGTTGTATAACTTAATACTTCAACTCATCTTAATTCTCACCTATAATAATAATGCTTCAGTTCATATTAATGAACTCAATTCTCACCTATACCTGTTGTATAACTTAATACTTCAACTCATCTTAATTCTCACCTATAATAATAATGCTTCAGTTCATATCAATGAACTCAATTCTCACCTATACCTGTTGTATCACTATAATACTTCAACTCATCTTAATTCTCACCTATAATAATAATGCTTCAGTTCATATCAATGAACTCAATTCTCACCTATACCCGTTGTATAATATACTTCAACTCATCTTAATTCTCACCTATAATAATAATGCTTCAGTTCATATCAATGAACTCAATTCTCACCTATACCTGTTGTATAATACTTCAACTCATCTTAATTCTCACCTATAATAATAATGCTTCAGTTCATATCAATGAACTCAATTCTCACCTATACCTGTTGTATAACTATTCAACTCATCTTAATTCTCACCTATAATAATAATGCTTCAGTTCATATCAATGAACTCAATTCTCACCTATACCTGTTGTATAACTTAATACTTCAACTCATCTTAATTCTCACCTATAATAATAATGCTTCAGTTCATATTAATGAACTCAATTCTCACCTATACCTGTTGTATAACTTATTACTTCAACTCATCTTAATTCTCACCTATAATAATAATGCTTCAGTTCATATCAATGAACTCAATTCTCACCTATACCTGTTGTATAACTTAATACTTCAACTCATCTTAATTCTCACCTATAATAATAATGCTTCAGTTCATATCAATGAACTCAATTCTCACCTATACCTGTTGTATAATACTTCAACTCATCTTAATTCTCACCTATAATAATAATGCTTCAGTTCATATCAATGAACTCAATTCTCACCTATACCTGTTGTATCACTATAATACTTCAACTCATCTTAATTCTCACCTATAATAATAATGCTTCAGTTCATATCAATGAACTCAATTCTCACCTATACCTGTTGTATAATACTTCAACTCATCTTAATTCTCACCTATAATAATAATGCTTCAGTTCATATCAATGAACTCAATTCTCACCTATACCTGTTGTATATACTATTCAACTCATCTTAATTCTCACCTATAATAATAATGCTTCAGTTCATATCAATGAACTCAATTCTCACCTATACCTGTTGTATAACTTAATACTTCAACTCATCTTAATTCTCACCTATAATAATAATGCTTCAGTTCATATTAATGAACTCAATTCTCACCTATACCTGTTGTATAACTTAATACTTCAACTCATCTTAATTCTCACCTATAATAATAATGCTTCAGTTCATATCAATGAAACTCAATTCTCACCTATACCTGTTGTATCACTATAATACTTCAACTCATCTTAATTCTCACCTATAATAATAATGCTTCAGTTCATATCAATGAACTCAATTCTCACCTATACCTGTTGTATAATACTTCAACTCATCTTAATTCTCACCTATAATAATAATGCTTCAGTTCATATCAATGAACTCAATTCTCACCTATACCTGTTGTATAATACTTCAACTCATCTTAATTCTCACCTATAATAATAATGCTTCAGTTCATATCAATGAACTCAATTCTCACCTATACCTGTTGTATAACTTATACTTCAACTCATCTTAATTCTCACCTATAATAATAATGCTTCAGTTCATATCAATGAACTCAATTCTCACCTATACCTGTTGTATAACTTATTACTTCAACTCATCTTAATTCTCACCTATAATAATAATGCTTCAGTTCATATCAATGAACTCAATTCTCACCTATACCTGTTGTATAATACTTCAACTCATCTTAATTCTCACCTATAATAATAATGCTTCAGTTCATATCAATGAACTCAATTCTCACCTATACCTGTTGTATAACTATACTTCAACTCATCTTAATTCTCACCTATAATAATAATGCTTCAGTTCATATCAATGAACTCAATTCTCACCTATACCTGTTGTATAACTTAATACTTCAACTCATCTTAATTCTCACCTATAATAATAATGCTTCAGTTCATATCAATGAACTCAATTCTCACCTATACCTGTTGTATAACTTAATACTTCAACTCATCTTAATTCTCACCTATAATAATAATGCTTCAGTTCATATCAATGAACTCAATTCTCACCTATACCTGTTGTATAATACTTCAACTCATCTTAATTCTCACCTATAATAATAATGCTTCAGTTCATATCAATGAACTCAATTCTCACCTATACCTGTTGTATAATACTTCAACTCATCTTAATTCTCACCTATAATAATAATGCTTCAGTTCATATCAATGAACTCAATTCTCACCTATACCTGTTGTATAATACTTCAACTCATCTTAATTCTCACCTATAATAATAATGCTTCAGTTCATATCAATGAACTCAATTCTCACCTATACCTGTTGTATAACTATTCAACTCATCTTAATTCTCACCTATAATAATAATGCTTCAGTTCATATCAATGAACTCAATTCTCACCTATACCTGTTGTATAACTTAATACTTCAACTCATCTTAATTCTCACCTATAATAATAATGCTTCAGTTCATATCAATGAACTCAATTCTCACCTATACCTGTTGTATAATACTTCAACTCAACTCATCTTAATTCTCACCTATAATAATAATGCTTCAGTTCATATCAATGAACTCAATTCTCACCTATACCTGTTGTATAACTATAATACTTCAACTCATCTTAATTCTCACCTATAATAATAATGCTTCAGTTCATATCAATGAACTCAATTCTCACCTATACCCGTTGTATAATACTTCAACTCATCTTAATTCTCACCTATAATAATAATGCTTCAGTTCATATCAATGAACTCAATTCTCACCTATACCTGTTGTATAATACTTCAACTCATCTTAATTCTCACCTATAATAATAATGCTTCAGTTCATATCAATGAACTCAATTCTCACCTATACCTGTTGTATAACTATTCAAACTCATCTTAATTCTCACCTATAATAATAATGCTTCAGTTCATATCAATGAACTCAATTCTCACCTATACCTGTTGTATAACTTAATACTTCAACTCATCTTAATTCTCACCTATAATAATAATGCTTCAGTTCATATCAATGAACTCAATTCTCACCTATACCCGTTGTATAATACTTCAACTCATCTTAATTCTCACCTATAATAATAATGCTTCAGTTCATATCAATGAACTCAATTCTCACCTATACCTGTTGTATAATACTTCAACTCATCTTAATTCTCACCTATAATAATAATGCTTCAGTTCATATCAATGAACTCAATTCTCACCTATACCTGTTGTATAACTATTACTTCAACTCATCTTAATTCTCACCTATAATAATAATGCTTCAGTTCATATCAATGAACTCAATTCTCACCTATACCTGTTGTATAACTTAATACTTCAACTCATCTTAATTCTCACCTATAATAATAATGCTTCAGTTCATATTAATGAACTCAATTCTCACCTATACCTGTTGTATAACTTATTACTTCAACTCATCTTAATTCTCACCTATAATAATAATGCTTCAGTTCATATCAATGAACTCAATTCTCACCTATACCTGTTGTATAACTATAATACTTCAACTCATCTTAATTCTCACCTATAATAATAATGCTTCAGTTCATATCAATGAACTCAATTCTCACCTATACCCGTTGTATAATACTTCAACTCATCTTAATTCTCACCTATAATAATAATGCTTCAGTTCATATCAATGAACTCAATTCTCACCTATACCTGTTGTATAATACTTCAACTCATCTTAATTCTCACCTATAATAATAATGCTTCAGTTCATATCAATGAACTCAATTCTCACCTATACCTGTTGTATAACTATTCAACTCATCTTAATTCTCACCTATAATAATAATGCTTCAGTTCATATCAATGAACTCAATTCTCACCTATACCTGTTGTATAACTTAATACTTCAACTCATCTTAATTCTCACCTATAATAATAATGCTTCAGTTCATATTAATGAACTCAATTCTCACCTATACCTGTTGTATAACTTATTACTTCAACTCATCTTAATTCTCACCTATAATAATAATGCTTCAGTTCATATCAATGAACTCAATTCTCACCTATACCTGTTGTATAACTATAATACTTCAACTCATCTTAATTCTCACCTATAATAATAATGCTTCAGTTCATATCAATGAACTCAATTCTCACCTATACCCGTTGTATAATACTTCAACTCATCTTAATTCTCACCTATAATAATAATGCTTCAGTTCATATTAATGAACTCAATTCTCACCTATACCTGTTGTATAACTTATTACTTCAACTCATCTTAATTCTCACCTATAATAATAATGCTTCAGTTCATATCAATGAACTCAATTCTCACCTATACCTGTTGTATAACTATAATACTTCAACTCATCTTAATTCTCACCTATAATAATAATGCTTCAGTTCATATCAATGAACTCAATTCTCACCTATACCCGTTGTATAATACTTCAACTCATCTTAATTCTCACCTATAATAATAATGCTTCAGTTCATATCAATGAACTCAATTCTCACCTATACCTGTTGTATAATACTTCAACTCATCTTAATTCTCACCTATAATAATAATGCTTCAGTTCATATCAATGAACTCAATTCTCACCTATACCTGTTGTATAACTTAATACTTCAACTCATCTTAATTCTCACCTATAATAATAATGCTTCAGTTCATATTAATGAACTCAATTCTCACCTATACCTGTTGTATAACTTATTACTTCAACTCATCTTAATTCTCACCTATAATAATAATGCTTCAGTTCATATCAATGAACTCAATTCTCACCTATACCTGTTGTATAACTATAATACTTCAACTCATCTTAATTCTCACCTATAATAATAATGCTTCAGTTCATATCAATGAACTCAATTCTCACCTATACCCGTTGTATAATACTTCAACTCATCTTAATTCTCACCTATAATAATAATGCTTCAGTTCATATCAACATGAACTCAATTCTCACCTATACCTGTTGTATAATACTTCAACTCATCTTAATTCTCACCTATAATAATAATGCTTCAGTTCATATCAATGAACTCAATTCTCACCTATACCTGTTGTATAACTATTCAACTCATCTTAATTCTCACCTATAATAATAATGCTTCAGTTCATATCAATGAACTCAATTCTCACCTATACCTGTTGTATAATACTTCAACTCATCTTAATTCTCACCTATAATAATAATGCTTTCAGTTCATATCAATGAACTCAATTCTCACCTATACCTGTTGTATCACTATAATACTTCAACTCATCTTAATTCTCACCTATAATAATAATGCTTCAGTTCATATCAATGAACTCAATTCTCACCTATACCTGTTGTATAATACTTCAACTCATCTTAATTCTCACCTATAATAATAATGCTTCAGTTCATATCAATGAACTCAATTCTCACCTATACCTGTTGTATAACTATTCAACTCATCTTAATTCTCACCTATAATAATAATGCTTCAGTTCATATCAATGAACTCAATTCTCACCTATACCTGTTGTATAACTTAATACTTCAACTCATCTTAATTCTCACCTATAATAATAATGCTTCAGTTCATATTAATGAACTCAATTCTCACCTATACCTGTTGTATAACTTAATACTTCAACTCATCTTAATTCTCACCTATAATAATAATGCTTCAGTTCATATCAATGAACTCAATTCTCACCTATACCCGTTGTATAATACTTCAACTCATCTTAATTCTCACCTATAATAATAATGCTTCAGTTCATATCAATGAACTCAATTCTCACCTATACCCGTTGTATAATACTTCAACTCATCTTAATTCTCACCTATAATAATAATGCTTCAGTTCATATCAATGAACTCAATTCTCACCTATACCTGTTGTATATAATACTTCAACTCATCTTAATTCTCACCTATAATAATAATGCTTCAGTTCATATCAATGAACTCAATTCTCACCTATACCTGTTGTATAACTATTCAACTCATCTTAATTCTCACCTATAATAATAATGCTTCAGTTCATATCAATGAACTCAATTCTCACCTATACCTGTTGTATAACTTAATACTTCAACTCATCTTAATTCTCACCTATAATAATAATGCTTCAGTTCATATTAATGAACTCAATTCTCACCTATACCTGTTGTATAACTTATTACTTCAACTCATCTTAATTCTCACCTATAATAATAATGCTTCAGTTCATATCAATGAACTCAATTCTCACCTATACCTGTTGTGTAACTATAATACTTCAACTCATCTTAATTCTCACCTATAATAATAATGCTTCAGTTCATATCAATGAACTCAATTCTCACCTATACCCGTTGTATAATACTTCAACTCATCTTAATTCTCACCTATAATAATAATGCTTCAGTTCATATCAATGAACTCAATTCTCACCTATACCTGTTGTATAATACTTCAACTCATCTTAATTCTCACCTATAATAATAATGCTTCAGTTCATATCAATGAACTCAATTCTCACCTATACCTGTTGTATAACTATTCAACTCATCTTAATTCTCACCTATAATAATAATGCTTCAGTTCATATCAATGAACTCAATTCTCACCTATACCTGTTGTATAACTTAATACTTCAACTCATCTTAATTCTCACCTATAATAATAATGCTTCAGTTCATATCAATGAACTCAATTCTCACCTATACCCGTTGTATAATACTTCAACTCATCTTAATTCTCACCTATAATAATAATGCTTCAGTTCATATCAATGAACTCAATTCTCACCTATACCTGTTGTATAATACTTCAACTCATCTTAATTCTCACCTATAATAATAATGCTTCAGTTCATATCAATGAACTCAATTCTCACCTATACCTGTTGTATAACTATTCAACTCATCTTAATTCTCACCTATAATAATAATGCTTCAGTTCATATCAATGAACTCAATTCTCACCTATACCTGTTGTATAACTTAATACTTCAACTCATCTTAATTCTCACCTATAATAATAATGCTTCAGTTCATATTAATGAACTCAATTCTCACCTATACCTGTTGTATAACTTATTACTTCAACTCATCTTAATTCTCACCTATAATAATAATGCTTCAGTTCATATCAATGAACTCAATTCTCACCTATACCTGTTGTATAACTATAATACTTCAACTCATCTTAATTCTCACCTATAATAATAATGCTTCAGTTCATATCAATGAACTCAATTCTCACCTATACCCGTTGTATAATACTTCAACTCATCTTAATTCTCACCTATAATAATAATGCTTCAGTTCATATCAATGAACTCAATTCTCACCTATACCTGTTGTATAATACTTCAACTCATCATCTTAATTCTCACCTATAATAATAATGCTTCAGTTCATATCAATGAACTCAATTCTCACCTATACCTGTTGTATAACTATTCAACTCATCTTAATTCTCACCTATAATAATAATGCTTCAGTTCATATCAATGAACTCAATTCTCACCTATACCTGTTGTATAACTTAATACTTCAACTCATCTTAATTCTCACCTATAATAATAATGCTTCAGTTCATATTAATGAACTCAATTCTCACCTATACCTGTTGTATAACTTATTACTTCAACTCATCTTAATTCTCACCTATAATAATAATGCTTCAGTTCATATCAATGAACTCAATTCTCACCTATACCTGTTGTATAACTATAATACTTCAACTCATCTTAATTCTCACCTATAATAATAATGCTTCAGTTCATATCAATGAACTCAATTCTCACCTATACCTGTATAACTATAATTCTCAATTCTACATGTAGATCACCTAAATCTAACAGCTAGATTTCAGGGACCCGATTTTCTTTTTCACATACTATCTTACTGTTATCATGGGCTTTGGACTGGACATGGACCGTGTGATTATAGCCAACACTGATCTGGTTGTTAATATGATCAGTAAACCGAACAATAACTTGATGGCAGTCTACACTCTTTGTTGGATTGACAGCATAATCCAAATGTGACACAAATTTATCCTAGAGAGAGAGAAGATAAAATAATGATTATTCATAAATAAATGCAATGTGGGATGGAATAGCGGGGATGATGTAATATCACCTGTGGCTATATATACATGCCATATTTGTCATATTGTGGTTAAAAAATGGTTAGGTATGTGCGGCGAGATGTTCAGACCTGGACCCTGTTTTTGGAATTTGTCACTCGAAAACCTGGATTTACGAATTTCCCAAATAAAAAAACCTGGATTTACGAATTTTTATTGACGATCTGATACGATGCATTCGTCAGGATATTTTGCCAGACTAACACTCTAACACCTTTACGTCTGTATGCAAATTATAAAAAAATAATCAATGTTTTTTAGGCTATAACCTGGATTAATGATTTTTATGCGTTCATTTTACCTGGATTAGAGAATAAAATGGCCCAAAACCTGGACCCTGTACCGCCGCACATATATATCATGTAATTATTGGGAGTACCTCCCCCCCCTGGCATAACAGCCAAATTAGTTCCCCCCCCCCGAGCATAACAGCCAAAATAGTCCCCCCCCCCGGGCATAACAGCCAAAATAGTTCATAAAATAGTTAGTAAAAACATGAAAATGATAAACACTGATATGTAATTAAATGACTTACCCATCCTTGAAATCTAAGGCCGATGCATTTGGAGATGAACTGTCGTAGTTTATTAACTGCGTCATCAACAACAGATGTCCTGGTTTGGCTGGTTTTCTTCACGAGTTCGCAGTAAAAAGCCATGATTGCTACGAGTTCTTCGTACCTCAAATCATGCTTCAGTTCATAATCGTCCAGTAGTTCTTGCACATCGATCGAATTGACATCAAGGTCCGACAAAATACGCTTTTCGTCGGTCCGAACAAAGTACTTGAGGATCTTTACAGTTCGTGCAACATCGACGAAACCATCGTTGGCTTTGACGGAGTTCGAACGATATAATTCTGCCATCAAAGTAACCATGATCTCTGTCTCAGTTTCGCGTAGTTTCTCTAGGAGTTTCTCGTTCTTAATTGCTTTCAGGAACCTGGCTAGGAAATCGAGCTTCGAGGGAGACACAACATCTGCTCGTTCCAACGACGCCACAATATCCACGAAACATTTCTCTTCTAGATAGCAAACAGCAACTTTATCTTTGCACCAGAAGCGAAACTTTTGCATTTCCTCTCTACACAGATTATATTCCAACTTAATAATAAAAATCTTGAATATTTCTTGGGTAGAAGACATTTTCACTAGTTGAAAATTAGGCAGGTAAACAAACCTGCAGAAACAAATAAACTATGTATGTATGTATGTATGGAAATGTATGTATGGAAATGTATGTAACGCGCGCTCTGATTGGTTAAAAACTACGTCATATTTCGCTATAATCACTACAGCATGAATGTCGCTTTATCGCAAGAAAATAAAGGAAAATGCTTTTCCCAAAAGTACAAAAGGAGACACAAAATTCAGTTTGAAGATATCTTGAGGTTCTGGAATGAATTTATCGAGAAACTAGGAAATAAATTCCACACATAATCCAATTTAATTACAAAATTCCACGACCGCGCGTAGCGGGATGCTAATCACGAGTATGACTTCAGACCAAAATGCACGACACACTTATATTTATGTAGTAAGTTGCAATAATAAGAACATTTTTAATTTAATGCCTGAAATACAACTCTTTCCATGACTGGTTATAAAATACAAATTGCTGTAGTGTTTTTTTTGAAGAATAGTTTTAATTTAATCAATAGCCCAAGCTCTTGTTGATATATCAATATATTCAGAGAATGTATGTGAAATTTAAATCATAAACTTTTCGAAATAAATGGCAATATTTGTCTTCGCTTACCTGTGTATTCGTGTTTTATTGTATATTTGAATGTTTCCTGGTGATTTTATTCCAAACTGAATTCGAAACCGTATATATGATTACCTCTACAAATCGCACCATTTTTAGCCAATCAGATTGCAGGATATTTACTACTGAGTGATTTCAAAATGAATACGATTAATCCTAATTAATTCCAATTATTTATAATTGGCGATGAGCAAAGTATTTGTCCTAAATACTCATATTTCGCACAAACAAAAGTGGCGAAAAATGTTTATTTGGGCTACCTGTGGATCAAATTTCTGCGGAAAAGTACGGAGGTCTGGTGACAAAATAGGTATGTAGTAATTTTCAACTGGTTAAACGGAAGTAACGTACGTGGGCTAAAATAACGCTAACATTGCTGAATGATGTGTGCGCCGCATTGGGGGCGTAATGTCAACGCAACTAAGTAAAAGCTAAGAGCTTGGGTTTCCTGTGGTATTAGAGACTCTCGTCCGAGAGCGGCCTACTGGGATTAGCCTGCGTAGCTTTGGCGGTCTAGGAGTCCCTCCTCTCCTCTCCAATCCCTCTCCCCTACCCCTCCCAGACCGCCAAAGCTACGCAGGCTATGCTGGGTTGAGCAAATTAAAAAGGATTAATATTATAGCACACTAAGCATTATATATCGAACGACTTGCTTTAAGCCTCACTTTCTCTAGTGACGTAGACTGAATCACAATCACAAGAACTGGGTAAGTTTTGATCTTTGTGCGTCCTTGCACCATGCCCGTTTTCACAGTGAAATAACGCCTCTTGTGCTTGCATTTATGCCATTACGTCACTAGTGAATAGTATTCAGTGCACGTGTATTAGATTAAGAGAAAAAGAATAGAGCAGCAACGTTTGCCTTTACGTCACTAGTGAATAGTATTCAGTGCACGTGTATTAGATTAAGAGAAAAAGAATAGAGCAACAAGACTGAATCACAATCACAAGAACTGGGTAAGTTTTGATCTTTGTGCGTCCTTGCGTCATGCCCGTTTTCACAGTGAAATAACGACTCTTGTGCTTGCATTTATACCATTACGTCACTAGTGAATAGTATTCAGTGCACGTGTATTAGATTAAGAGAAAAAGAATAGAGCAACAACGTTTGCCTTTACGTCACTAGTGAATAGTATACAGTGCACGTGTATTAGATTAAGAGAAAAAGAATAGAGCAACAACGTTTGCCTTTACGTCACTAGTAAATAGTATACAGTGCACGTGTATTAGATTAAGAGAAAAAGAATAGAGCAACGTTTGCCTTTACGTCACTAGTAAATAGTATACAGTGCACGTGTATTAGATTAAGAGAAAAAGAATAGAGCAACAACGTTTGCCTTTACGTCACTAGTAAATAGTATACAGTGCACGTGTATTAGATTAAGAGAAAAAGAATAGAGCAACAAGACTGAATCACAATCACAAGAACTGGGTAAGTTTTGATCTTTGTGCGTCCTTGCGTCATGCCCGTTTTCACAGTGAAATAACGCCTCTTGTGCTTGCATTTATACCATTACGTCACTAGTGAATAGTATTCAGTGCACGTGTATTAGATTAAGAGAAAAAGAATAGAGCAGCAACGTTTGCCTTTACGTCACTAGTGAATAGTATTCAGTGCACGTGTATTAGATTAAGAGAAAAAGAATAGAGCAACAACGTTTGCCTTTACGTCACTAGTAAATAGTATACAGTGCACGTGTATTAGATTAAGAGAAACGAATAGAGCAACAACGTTTGCCTTTACGTCACTAGTGAATAGTATTCAGTGCACGTGTATTAGATTAAGAGAAAAAGAATAGAGCAACAACGTTTGCCTTTACGTCACTAGTAAATAGTATACAGTGCCTGTGTATTAGATTAAGAGAAAAAGAATAGAGCAACAACGTTTGCCTTTACGTCACTAGTAAATAGTATACAGTGCACGTGTATTAGATTAAGAGAAACGAATAGAGCAACAACGTTTGCCTTTACGTCACTAGTGAATAATATTCAGTGCACGTGTATTAGATTAAGAGAAAAAGAATAGAGCAACAACGTTTGCCTTTACGTCACTAGTAAATAGTATACAGTGCACGTGTATTAGATTAAGAGAAACGAATAGAGCAACAACGTTTGCCTTTACGTCACTAGTGAATAATATTCAGTGCACGTGTATTAGATTAAGAGAAAAAGAATAGAGCAACAACGTTTGCCTTTACGTCACTAGTGAATAGTATACAGTGCACGTGTATTAGATTAAGAGAAAAAGAATAGAGCAACAACGTTTGCCTTTACGTCACTAGTAAATAGTATACAGTGCACGTGTATTAGATTAAGAGAAAAAGAATAGAGCAACAACGTTTGCCTTTACGTCACTAGTGAATAGTATACAGTGCACGTGTATTAGATTAAGAGAAAAAGAATAGAGCAACAACGTTTGCCTTTACGTCACTAGTAAATAGTATACAGTGCACGTGTATTAGATTAAGAGAAAAAGAATAGAGCAACAACGTTTGCCTTTACGTCACTAGTGAATAGTATACAGTGCACGTGTATTAGATTAAGAGAAAAAGAATAGAGCAACAACGTTTGCCTTTACGTCACTAGTGAATAGCATACAGTGCACGTGTATTAGATTAAGAGAAAAAGAATAGAGCAACAACGTTTGCCTTTACGTCACTAGTAAATAGTATACAGTGCACGTGTATTAGATTAAGAGAAAAAGAATAGAGCAACAACGTTTGCCTTTACGTCACTAGTAAATAGTATACAGTGCACGTGTATTAGATTAAGAGAAAAAGAATAGAGCAACAACGTTTGCCTTTACGTCACTAGTAAATAGTATACAGTGCACGTGTATTAGATTAAGAGAAAAAGAATAGAGCAACAACGTTTGCCTTTACGTCACTAGTGAATAGTATTCAGTGCACGTGTATTAGATTAAGAGAAAAAGAATAGAGCAACAACGTTTGCCTTTACGTCACTAGTAAATAGTATACAGTGCACGTGTATTAGATTAAGAGAAAAAGAATAGAGCAACAACGTTTGCCTTTACGTCACTAGTGAATAGTATACAGTGCACGTGTATTAGATTAAGAGAACAAGAATAGAGCAACAACGTTTGCCTTTACGTCACTAGTAAATAGTATACAGTGCACGTGTATTAGATTAAGAGAAAAAGAATAGAGCAACAACGTTTGCCTTTACGTCACTAGTGAATAGTATTCAGTGCACGTGTATTAGATTAAGAGAAAAAGAATAGAGCAACAACGTTTGCCTTTACGTCACTAGTAAATAGTATACAGTGCACGTGTATTAGATTAAGAGAAAAAGAATAGAGCAACAACGTTTGCCTTTACGTCACTAGTGAATAGTATTCAGTGCACGTGTATTAGATTAAGAGAAAAAAGAATAGAGCAACAACGTTTGCCTTTACGTCACTAGTAAATAGTATACAGTGCACGTGTATTAGATTAAGAGAAAAAGAATAGAGCAACAACGTTTGCCTTTACGTCACTAGTGAATAGTATTCAGTGCACGTGTATTAGATTAAGAGAAAAAGAATAGAGCAACAAGACTGAATCACAATCACAAGAACTGGGTAAGTTTTGATATTTGTGCGTCCTTGCGTCATGCCCGTTTTCACAGTGAAATAACGCCTCTTGTGCTTGCATTTATGCCATTACGTCACTAGTGAATACTATTCAGTGCACGTGTATTAGATTAAGAGAAAAAGAATAGAGCAGCAACGTTTGCCTTTACGTCACTAGTGAATAGTATTCAGTGCACGTGTATTAGATTAAGAGAAAAAGAATAGAGCAACAACGTTTGCCTTTACGTCACTAGTAAATAGTATACAGTGCACGTGTATTAGATTAAGAGAAACGAATAGAGCAACAACGTTTGCCTTTACGTCACTAGTGAATAATATTCAGTGCACGTGTATTAGATTAAGAGAAAAAGAATAGAGCAACAACGTTTGCCTTTACGTCACTAGTAAATAGTATACAGTGCACGTGTATTAGATTAAGAGAAAAAGAATAGAGCAACAACGTTTGCCTTTACGTCACTAGTGAATAGTATACAGTGCACGTGTATTAGATTAAGAGAAAAAGAATAGAGCAACAACGTTTGCCTTTACGTCACTAGTGAATAGTATTCAGTGCACGTGTATTAGATTAAGAGAAAAAGAATAGAGCAAAAACGTTTGCCTTTACGTCACTAGTAAATAGTATACAGTGCACGTGTATTAGATTAAGAGAAAAAGAATAGAGCAACAACGTTTGCCTTTACGTCACTAGTGAATAGTATTCAGTGCACGTGTATTAGATTAAGAGAAAAAGAATAGAGCAACAACGTTTGCCTTTACGTCACTAGTGAATAGTATACAGTGCACGTGTATTAGATTAAGAGAAAAAGAATAGAGCAACAACGTTTGCCTTTACGTCACTAGTGAATAGTATTCAGTACACGTGTATTAGATTAAGAGAAAAAGAATAGAGCAAAAACGTTTGCCTTTACGTCACTAGTAAATAGTATACAGTGCACGTGTATTAGATTAAGAGAAAAAGAATAGAGCAACAACGTTTGCCTTTACGTCACTAGTGAATAGTATTCAGTGCACGTGTATTAGATTAAGAGAACAAGAATAGAGCAACGTTTGCCTTTACGTCACTAGTAAATAGTATACAGTGCACGTGTATTAGATTAAGAGCAAAAGAATAGAGCAACAACGTTTGCCTTTACGTCACTAGTGAATAGTATTCAGTGCACGTGTATTAGATTAAGAGAAAAAGAATAGAGCAACAACGTTTGCCTTTACGTCACTAGTGAATAGTATACAGTGCACGTGTATTAGATTAAGAGAAAAAGAATAGAGCAACAACGTTTGCCTTTACGTCACTAGTAAATAGTATACAGTGCACGTGTATTAGATTAAGAGAAAAAGAATAGAGCAACAACGTTTGCCATTACGTCACTAGTGAATAGTAAACAGTGCACGTGTATTAGATTAAGAGAAAAAGAATAGAGCAGCAACGTTTGCCTTTACGTCACTAGTGAATAGTATACAGTGCACGTGTATTAGATTAAGAGAAAAAGAATAGAGCAACAACGTTTGCCTTTACGTCACTAGTAAATAGTATACAGTGCACGTGTATTAGATTAAGAGAAAAAGAATAGAGCAACAACGTTTGCCTTTACGTCACTAGTAAATAGTATACAGTGCACGTGTATTAGATTAAGAGAAAAAGAATAGAGCAACAACGTTTGCCTTTACGTCACTAGTGAATAGTATACAGTGCACGTGTATTAGATTAAGAGAAAAAGAATAGAGCAACAACGTTTGCCTTTACGTCACTAGTGAATAGCATACAGTGCACGTGTATTAGATTAAGAGAAAAAGAATAGAGCAACAACGTTTGCCTTTACGTCACTAGTAAATAGTATACAGTGCACGTGTATTAGATTAAGAGAAAAAGAATAGAGCAACAACGTTTGCCTTTACGTCACTAGTAAATAGTATACAGTGCACGTGTATTAGATTAAGAGAAAAAGAATAGAGCAACAACGTTTGCCTTTACGTCACTAGTGAATAGTATACAGTGCACGTGTATTAGATTAAGAGAAAAAGAATAGAGCAACAACGTTTGCCTTTACGTCACTAGTGAATAGTATTCAGTACACGTGTATTAGATTAAGAGAAAAAGAATAGAGCAAAAACGTTTGCCTTTACGTCACTAGTAAATAGTATACAGTGCACGTGTATTAGATTAAGAGAAAAAGAATAGAGCAACAACGTTTGCCTTTACGTCACTAGTGAATAGTATTCAGTGCACGTGTATTAGATTAAGAGAACAAGAATAGAGCAACAACGTTTGCCTTTACGTCACTAGTAAATAGTATACAGTGCACGTGTATTAGATTAAGAGCAAAAGAATAGAGCAACAACGTTTGCCTTTACGTCACTAGTGAATAGTATTCAGTGCACGTGTATTAGATTAAGAGAAAAAGAATAGAGCAACAACGTTTGCCTTTACGTCACTAGTGAATAGTATACAGTGCACGTGTATTAGATTAAGAGAAAAAGAATAGAGCAACAACGTTTGCCTTTACGTCACTAGTAAATAGTATACAGTGCACGTGTATTAGATTAAGAGAAAAAGAATAGAGCAACAACGTTTGCCTTACGTCACTAGTGAATAGTATTCAGTGCACGTGTATTAGATTAAGAGAAAAAGAATAGAGCAGCAACGTTTGCCTTTACGTCACTAGTGAATAGTATACAGTGCACGTGTATTAGATTAAGAGAAAAAGAATAGAGCAACAACGTTTGCCTTTACGTCACTAGTAAATAGTATACAGTGCACGTGTATTAGATTAAGAGAAAAAGAATAGAGCAACAACGTTTGCCTTTACGTCACTAGTGAATAGTATACAGTGCACGTGTATTAGATTAAGAGAAAAAGAATAGAGCAACAACGTTTGCCTTTACGTCACTAGTGAATAGTATTCAGTGCACGTGTATTAGATTAAGAGAAAAAGAATAGAGCAACAACGTTTGCCTTTACGTCACTAGTAAATAGTATACAGTGCACGTGTATTAGATTAAGAGAAAAAGATAGAGCAACAACGTTTGCCTTTACGTCACTAGTGAATAGTATACAGTGCACGTGTATTAGATTAAGAGAAAAAAGAATAGAGCAACAACGTTTGCCTTTACGTCACTAGTAAATAGTATACAGTGCACGTGTATTAGATTAAGAGAAAAAGAATAGAGCAACAACGTTTGCCCTTTACGTCACTAGTGAATAGTATTCAGTGCACGTGTATTAGATTAAGAGAAAAAGAATAGAGCAACAACGTTTGCCTTTACGTCACTAGTAAATAGTATACAGTGCACGTGTATTAGATTAAGAGAAAAAGAATAGAGCAACAACGTTTGCCTTTACGTCACTAGTGAATAGTATTCAGTGCACGTGTATTAGATTAAGAGAAAAAGAATAGAGCAACGTTTGCCTTTACGTCACTAGTAAATAGTATACAGTGCACGTGTATTAGATTAAGAGCAAAAGAATAGAGCAACAACGTTTGCCTTTACGTCACTAGTGAATAGTATTCAGTGCACGTGTATTAGATTAAGAGAAAAAGAATAGAGCAACAACGTTTGCCTTTACGTCACTAGTGAATAGTATACAGTGCACGTGTATTAGATTAAGAGAAAAAGAATAGAGCAACAACGTTTGCCTTTACGTCACTAGTAAATAGTATACAGTGCACGTGTATTAGATTAAGAGAAAAAGAATAGAGCAACAACGTTTGCCTTTACGTCACTAGTGAATAGTATACAGTGCACGTGTATTAGATTAAGAGAAAAAGAATAGAGCAACAACGTTTGCCTTTACGTCACTAGTGAATAGTATTCAGTGCACGTGTATTAGATTAAGAGAAAAAGAATAGAGCAAAAACGTTTGCCTTTACGTCACTAGTAAATAGTATACAGTGCACGTGTATTAGATTAAGAGAAAAAGAATAGAGCAACAACGTTTGCCTTTACGTCACTAGTGAATAGTATTCAGTGCACGTGTATTAGATTAAGAGAAAAAGAATAGAGCAACAACGTTTGCCTTTACGTCACTAGTAAATAGTATACAGTGCACGTGTATTAGATTAAGAGAAAAAGAATAGAGCAACAACGTTTGCCTTTACGTCACTAGTGAATAGTATTCAGTGCACGTGTATTAGATTAAGAGAAAAAGAATAGAGCAACAACGTTTGCCTTTACGTCACTAGTGAATAGTATACAGTGCACGTGTATTAGATTAAGAGAAAAAGAATAGAGCAACAACGTTTGCCTTTACGTCACTAGTAAATAGTATACAGTGCACGTGTATTAGATTAAGAGAAAAAGAATAGAGCAACAACGTTTGCCTTTACGTCACTAGTGAATAGTATTCAGTGCACGTGTATTAGATTAAGAGAAAAAGAATAGAGCAACAACGTTTGCCTTTACGTCACTAGTGAATAGTATACAGTGCACGTGTATTAGATTAAGAGAAAAAGAATAGAGCAACAACGTTTGCCTTTACGTCACTAGTAAATAGTATACAGTGCACGTGTATTAGATTAAGAGAAAAAGAATAGAGCAACAACGTTTGCCTTTACGTCACTAGTAAATAGTATACAGTGCACGTGTATTAGATTAAGAGAAAAAGAATAGAGCAACAACGTTTGCCTTTACGTCACTAGTGAATAGTATACAGTGCACGTGTATTAGATTAAGAGAAAAAGAATAGAGCAACAACGTTTGCCTTTACGTCACTAGTGAATAGTATACAGTGCACGTGTATTAGATTAAGAGAAAAAGAATAGAGCAACAACGTTTGCCTTTACGTCACTAGTAAATAGTATACAGTGCACGTGTATTAGATTAAGAGAAAAAGAATAGAGCAACAACGTTTGCCTTTACGTCACTAGTAAATAGTATACAGTGCACGTGTATTAGATTAAGAGAAAAAGAATAGAGCAACAACGTTTGCCTTTACGTCACTAGTAAATAGTATACAGTGCACGTGTATTAGATTAAGAGAAAAAGAATAGAGCAACAACGTTTGCCTTTACGTCACTAGTGAATAGTATTCAGTGCACGTGTATTAGATTAAGAGAAAAAGAATAGAGCAAACAACGTTTGCCTTTACGTCACTAGTAAATAGTATACAGTGCACGTGTATTAGATTAAGAGAAAAAGAATAGAGCAACAACGTTTGCCTTTACGTCACTAGTGAATAGTATACAGTGCACGTGTATTAGATTAAGAGAAAAAGAATAGAGCAACAACGTTTGCCTTTACGTCACTAGTAAATAGTATACAGTGCACGTGTATTAGATTAAGAGAAAAAGAATAGAGCAACAACGTTTGCCTTTACGTCACTAGTGAATAGTATTCAGTGCACGTGTATTAGATTAAGAGAAAAAGAATAGAGCAACAACGTTTGCCTTTACGTCACTAGTAAATAGTATACAGTGCACGTGTATTAGATTAAGAGAAAAAGAATAGAGCAACAACGTTTGCCTTTACGTCACTAGTGAATAGTATACAGTGCACGTGTATTAGATTAAGAGAAAAAGAATAGAGCAACAACGTTTGCCTTTACGTCACTAGTAAATAGTATACAGTGCACGTGTATTAGATTAAGAGAAAAAGAATAGAGCAACAACGTTTGCCTTTACGTCACTAGTGAATAGTATTCAGTGCACGTGTATTAGATTAAGAGAAAAAGAATAGAGCAACAACGTTTGCCTTTACGTCACTAGTAAATAGTATACAGTGCACGTGTATTAGATTAAGAGAAAAAGAATAGAGCAACAACGTTTGCCTTTACGTCACTAGTGAATAGTATTCAGTGCACGTGTATTAGATTAAGAGAAAAAGAATAGAGCAACAAGACTGAATCACAATTTTTTGCCCTTACGTCACTAGTGAAATAGTATTTATGCCAGTGCACGTGCACGTGTATTAGATTAAGAGAAAAAGAATAGAGCAACAACGTTTGCCTTTACGTCACTAGTAAATAGTATACAGTGCACGTGTATTAGATTAAGAGAAAAAGAATAGAGCAACAACGTTTGCCTTTACGTCACTAGTGAATAGTATTCAGTGCACGTGTATTAGATTAAGAGAAAAAGAATAGAGCAACACAACGTTTGCCTTTACGTCACTAGTAAATAGTATACAGTGCACGTGTATTAGATTAAGAGAAAAAGAATAGAGCAACAACGTTTGCCTTTACGTCACTAGTGAATAGTATACAGTGCACGTGTATTAGATTAAGAGAAAAAGAATAGAGCAACAACGTTTGCCTTTACGTCACTAGTGAATAGTATTCAGTGCACGTGTATTAGATTAAGAGAAAAAGAATAGAGCAACAACGTTTGCCTTTACGTCACTAGTAAATAGTATACAGTGCACGTGTATTAGATTAAGAGAAAAAGAATAGAGCAACAACGTTTGCCTTTACGTCACTAGTGAATAGTATACAGTGCACGTGTATTAGATTAAGAGAAAAAAAATAGAGCAACAACGTTTGCCTTTACGTCACTAGTAAATAGTATACAGTGCACGTGTATTAGATTAAGAGAAAAAGAATAGAGCAACAACGTTTGCCTTTACGTCACTAGTGAATAGTATACAGTGCACGTGTATTAGATTAAGAGAAAAAGAATAGAGCAACAACGTTTGCCTTTACGTCACTAGTGAATAGTATACAGTGCACGTGTATTAGATTAAGAGAAAAAGAATAGAGCAACAACGTTTGCCTTTACGTCACTAGTAAATAGTATACAGTGCACGTGTATTAGATTAAGAGAAAAAGAATAGAGCAACAACGTTTGCCTTTACGTCACTAGTGAATAGTATACAGTGCACGTGTATTAGATTAAGAGAAAAAGAATAGAGCAACAACGTTTGCCTTTACGTCACTAGTGAATAGTATTCAGTGCACGTGTATTAGATTAAGAGAAAAAGAATAGAGCAACAACGTTTGCCTTTACGTCACTAGTAAATAGTATACAGTGCACGTGTATTAGATTAAGAGAAAAAGAATAGAGCAACAACGTTTGCCTTTTACGTCACTAGTGAATAGTATACAGTGCACGTGTATTAGATTAAGAGAAAAAGAATAGAGCAACAACGTTTGCCTTTACGTCACTAGTAAATAGTATACAGTGCACGTGTATTAGATTAAGAGAAAAAGAATAGAGCAACAACGTTTGCCTTTACGTCACTAGTGAATAGTATTCAGTGCACGTGTATTAGATTAAGAGAAAAAGAATAGAGCAACAACGTTTGCCTTTACGTCACTAGTAAATAGTATACAGTGCACGTGTATTAGATTAAGAGAAAAAGAATAGAGCAACAACGTTTGCCTTTACGTCACTAGTGAATAGTATACAGTGCACGTGTATTAGATTAAGAGAAAAAGAATAGAGCAACAACGTTTGCCTTTACGTCACTAGTAAATAGTATACAGTGCACGTGTATTAGATTAAGAGAAAAAGAATAGAGCAACAACGTTTGCCTTTACGTCACTAGTGAATAGTATTCAGTGCACGTGTATTAGATTAAGAGAAAAAGAATAGAGCAACAACGTTTGCCTTTACGTCACTAGTAAATAGTATACAGTGCACGTGTATTAGATTAAGAGAAAAAGAATAGAGCAACAACGTTTGCCTTTACGTCACTAGTGAATAGTATTCAGTGCACGTGTATTAGATTAAGAGAAAAAGAATAGAGCAACAACTGAATTCACAAGAACTGGGTAAGTTTGCCTTTACGTCACTTTTCACAGTGAAATAGTATTGTGCTTGCATTGCCACGTCACTAGTATACTATTCAGTGCACGTGTATTAGATTAAGAGAAAAAGAATAGAGCAACAACGTTTGCCTTTACGTCACTAGTAAATAGTATACAGTGCACGTGTATTAGATTAAGAGAAAAAGAATAGAGCAACAACGTTTGCCTTTACGTCACTAGTGAATAGTATTCAGTGCACGTGTATTAGATTAAGAGAAAAAGAATAGAGCAACAACGTTTGCCTTTACGTCACTAGTAAATAGTATACAGTGCACGTGTATTAGATTAAGAGAAAAAGAATAGAGCAACAACGTTTGCCTTTACGTCACTAGTGAATAGTATACAGTGCACGTGTATTAGATTAAGAGAAAAAGAATAGAGCAACAACGTTTGCCTTTACGTCACTAGTGAATAGTATTCAGTGCACGTGTATTAGATTAAGAGAAAAAGAATAGAGCAACAACGTTTGCCTTTACGTCACTAGTAAATAGTATACAGTGCACGTGTATTAGATTAAGAGAAAAAGAATAGAGCAACAACGTTTGCCTTTACGTCACTAGTGAATAGTATTCAGTGCACGTGTATTAGATTAAGAGAAAAAGAATAGAGCAACAACGTTTGCCTTTACGTCACTAGTAAATAGTATACAGTGCACGTGTATTAGATTAAGAGAAAAAGAATAGAGCAACAACGTTTGCCTTTACGTCACTAGTGAATAGTATTCAGTGCACGTGTATTAGATTAAGAGAAAAAGAATAGAGCAACAACGTTTGCCTTTACGTCACTAGTGAATAGTATACAGTGCACGTGTATTAGATTAAGAGAAAAAGAATAGAGCAAACAACGTTTGCCTTTACGTCACTAGTAAATAGTATACAGTGCACGTGTATTAGATTAAGAGAAAAAGAATAGAGCAACAACGTTTGCCTTTACGTCACTAGTGAATAGTATACAGTGCACGTGTATTAGATTAAGAGAAAAAGAATAGAGCAACAACGTTTGCCTTTACGTCACTAGTGAATAGTATTCAGTGCACGTGTATTAGATTAAGAGAAAAAGAATAGAGCAACAACGTTTGCCTTTACGTCACTAGTAAATAGTATACAGTGCACGTGTATTAGATTAAGAGAAAAAGAATAGAGCAACAACGTTTGCCTTTACGTCACTAGTGAATAGTATTCAGTGCACGTGTATTAGATTAAGAGAAAAAGAATAGAGCAACAACGTTTGCCTTTACGTCACTAGTAAATAGTATACAGTGCACGTGTATTAGATTAAGAGAAAAAGAATAGAGCAACAACGTTTGCCTTTACGTCACTAGTGAATAGTATTCAGTGCACGTGTATTAGATTAAGAGAAAAAGAATAGAGCAACAACGTTTGCCTTTACGTCACTAGTAAATAGTATACAGTGCACGTGTATTAGATTAAGAGAAAAAGAATAGAGCAACAACGTTTGCCTTTACGTCACTAGTAAATAGTATACAGTGCACGTGTATTAGATTAAGAGAAAAAGAATAGAGCAACAACGTTTGCCTTTACGTCACTAGTGAATAGTATTCAGTGCACGTGTATTAGATTAAGAGAAAAAGAATAGAGCAACAACGTTTGCCTTTACGTCACTAGTGAATAGTATACAGTGCACGTGTATTAGATTAAGAGAAAAAGAATAGAGCAACAACGTTTGCCTTTACGTCACTAGTAAATAGTATACAGTGCACGTGTATTAGATTAAGAGAAAAAGAATAGAGAGCAACAACGTTTGCCTTTACGTCACTAGTAAATAGTATACAGTGCACGTGTATTAGATTAAGAGAAAAAGAATAGAGCAACAACGTTTTGCCTTTACGTCACTAGTGAATAGTATTCAGTGCACGTGTATTAGATTAAGAGAAAAAGAATAGAGCAACAACGTTTGCCTTTACGTCACTAGTAAATAGTATACAGTGCACGTGTATTAGATTAAGAGAAAAAGAATAGAGCAACAACGTTTGCCTTTACGTCACTAGTAAATAGTATACAGTGCACGTGTATTAGATTAAGAGAAAAAGAATAGAGCAACAACGTTTGCCTTTACGTCACTAGTGAATAGTATACAGTGCACGTGTATTAGATTAAGAGAAAAAGAATAGAGCAACAACGTTTGCCTTTACGTCACTAGTGAATAGTATACAGTGCACGTGTATTAGATTAAGAGAAAAAGAATAGAGCAACAACGTTTGCCTTTACGTCACTAGTAAATAGTATACAGTGCACGTGTATTAGATTAAGAGAAAAAGAATAGAGCAACAACGTTTGCCTTTACGTCACTAGTAAATAGTATACAGTGCACGTGTATTATAGATTAAGAGAAAAAGAATAGAGCAACAACGTTTGCCTTTACGTCACTAGTAAATAGTATACAGTGCACGTGTATTAGATTAAGAGAAAAAGAATAGAGCAACAACGTTTGCCTTTACGTCACTAGTGAATAGTATACAGTGCACGTGTATTAGATTAAGAGAAAAAGAATAGAGCAACAACGTTTGCCTTTACGTCACTAGTAAATAGTATACAGTGCACGTGTATTAGATTAAGAGAAAAAGAATAGAGCAACAACGTTTGCCTTTACGTCACTAGTAAATAGTATACAGTGCACGTGTATTAGATTAAGAGAAAAAGAATAGAGCAACAACGTTTGCCTTTACGTCACTAGTAAATAGTATACAGTGCACGTGTATTAGATTAAGAGAAAAAGAATAGAGCAACAACGTTTGCCTTTACGTCACTAGTGAATAGTATTCAGTGCACGTGTATTAGATTAAGAGAAAAAGAATAGAGCAACAACGTTTGCCTTTACGTCGTCACTAGTAAATAGTATACAGTGCACGTGTATTAGATTAAGAGAAAAAGAATAGAGCAACAACGTTTGCCTTTACGTCACTAGTAAATAGTATACAGTGCACGTGTATTAGATTAAGAGAAAAAGAATAGAGCAACAACGTTTGCCTTTACGTCACTAGTAAATAGTATACAGTGCACGTGTATTAGATTAAGAGAAAAAGAATAGAGCAACAACGTTTGCCTTTACGTCACTAGTGAATAGTATACAGTGCACGTGTATTAGATTAAGAGAAAAAGAATAGAGCAACAACGTTTGCCTTTACGTCACTAGTAAATAGTATACAGTGCACGTGTATTAGATTAAGAGAAAAAGAATAGAGCAACAACGTTTGCCTTTACGTCACTAGTGAATAGTATACAGTGCACGTGTATTAGATTAAGAGAAAAAGAATAGAGCAACAACGTTTGCCTTTACGTCACTAGTAAATAGTATACAGTGCACGTGTATTAGATTAAGAGAAAAAGAATAGAGCAACAACGTTTGCCTTTACGTCACTAGTGAATAGTATTCAGTGCACGTGTATTAGATTAAGAGAAAAAGAATAGAGCAACAACGTTTGCCTTTACGTCACTAGTAAATAGTATACAGTGCACGTGTATTAGATTAAGAGAAAAAGAATAGAGCAACAACGTTTGCCTTTACGTCACTAGTGAATAGTATTCAGTGCACGTGTATTAGATTAAGAGAAAAAGAATAGAGCAACAACGTTTGCCTTTACGTCACTAGTTTTCACAGTGAAATAGTATACAGTGCACGTGTATTAGATTAAGAGAAAAAGTGCACGTAGAAAAAGCAGAGCAACGTTTGCCTTTACGTCACTAGTAAATAGTATACAGTGCACGTGTATTAGATTAAGAGAAAAAGAATAGAGCAACAACGTTTGCCTTTACGTCACTAGTAAAATAGTATACAGTGCACGTGTATTAGATTAAGAGAAAAAGAATAGAGCAACAACGTTTGCCTTTACGTCACTAGTAAATAGTATACAGTGCACGTGTATTAGATTAAGAGAAAAAGAATAGAGCAACAACGTTTGCCTTTACGTCACTAGTAAATAGTATACAGTGCACGTGTATTAGATTAAGAGAAAAAGAATAGAGCAACAACGTTTGCCTTTACGTCACTAGTGAATAGTATTCAGTGCACGTGTATTAGATTAAGAGAAAAAGAATAGAGCAACAACGTTTGCCTTTACGTCACTAGTAAATAGTATACAGTGCACGTGTATTAGATTAAGAGAAAAAGAATAGAGCAACAACGTTTGCCTTTACGTCACTAGTGAATAGTATTCAGTGCACGTGTATTAGATTAAGAGAAAAAGAATAGAGCAACAACGTTTGCCTTTACGTCACTAGTGAATAGTATACAGTGCACGTGTATTAGATTAAGAGAAAAAGAATAGAGCAACAACGTTTGCCTTTACGTCACTAGTAAATAGTATACAGTGCACGTGTATTAGATTAAGAGAAAAAGAATAGAGCAACAACGTTTGCCTTTACGTCACTAGTGAATAGTATACAGTGCACGTGTATTAGATTAAGAGAAAAAGAATAGAGCAACAACGTTTGCCTTTACGTCACTAGTGAATAGTATACAGTGCACGTGTATTAGATTAAGAGAAAAAGAATAGAGCAACAACGTTTGCCTTTACGTCACTAGTAAATAGTATACAGTGCACGTGTATTAGATTAAGAGAAAAAGAATAGAGCAACAACGTTTGCCTTTACGTCACTAGTAAATAGTATACAGTGCACGTGTATTAGATTAAGAGAAAAAGAATAGAGCAACAACGTTTGCCTTTACGTCACTAGTAAATAGTATACAGTGCACGTGTATTAGATTAAGAGAAAAAGAATAGAGCAACAACGTTTGCCTTTACGTCACTAGTGAATAGTATACAGTGCACGTGTATTAGATTAAGAGAAAAAGAATAGAGCAACAACGTTTGCCTTTACGTCACTAGTAAATAGTATACAGTGCACGTGTATTAGATTAAGAGAAAAAGAATAGAGCAACAACGTTTGCCTTTACGTCACTAGTAAATAGTATACAGTGCACGTGTATTAGATTAAGAGAAAAAGAATAGAGCAACAACGTTTGCCTTTACGTCACTAGTAAATAGTATACAGTGCACGTGTATTAGATTAAGAGAAAAAGAATAGAGCAACAACGTTTGCCTTTACGTCACTAGTGAATAGTATTCAGTGCACGTGTATTAGATTAAGAGAAAAAGAATAGAGCAACAACGTTTGCCTTTACGTCACTAGTAAATAGTATACAGTGCACGTGTATTAGATTAAGAGAAAAAGAATAGAGCAACAACGTTTGCCTTTACGTCACTAGTGAATAGTATACAGTGCACGTGTATTAGATTAAGAGAAAAAGAATAGAGCAACAACGTTTGCCTTTACGTCACTAGTAAATAGTATACAGTGCACGTGTATTAGATTAAGAGAAAAAGAATAGAGCAACAACGTTTGCCTTTACGTCACTAGTGAATAGTATACAGTGCACGTGTATTAGATTAAGAGAAAAAGAATAGAGCAACAACGTTTGCCTTTACGTCACTAGTAAATAGTATTCAGTGCACGTGTATTAGATTAAGAGAAAAAGAATAGAGCAACAACGTTTGCCTTTACGTCACTAGTAAATAGTATACAGTGCACGTGTATTAGATTAAGAGAAAAAGAATAGAGCAACAACGTTTGCCTTTACGTCACTAGTGAATAGTATACAGTGCACGTGTATTAGATTAAGAGAAAAAGAATAGAGCAACAACGTTTGCCTTTACGTCACTAGTGAATAGTATACAGTGCACGTGTATTAGATTAAGAGAAAAAGAATAGAGCAACAACGTTTGCCTTTACGTCACTAGTAAATAGTATACAGTGCACGTGTATTAGATTAAGAGAAAAAGAATAGAGCAACAACGTTTGCCTTTACGTCACTAGTGAATAGTATTCAGTGCACGTGTATTAGATTAAGAGAAAAAGAATAGAGCAACAACGTTTGCCTTTACGTCACTAGTGAATAGTATACAGTGCACGTGTATTAGATTAAGAGAAAAAGAATAGAGCAACAACGTTTGCCTTTACGTCACTAGTGAAATAGTATACAGTGCACGTGTATTAGATTAAGAGAAAAAAGAATAGAGCAACAACGTTTGCCTTTACGTCACTAGTAAATAGTATACAGTGCACGTGTATTAGATTAAGAGAAAAAGAATAGAGCAACAACGTTTGCCTTTACGTCACTAGTGAATAGTATACAGTGCACGTGTATTAGATTAAGAGAAAAAGAATAGAGCAACAACGTTTGCCTTTACGTCACTAGTAAATAGTATACAGTGCACGTGTATTAGATTAAGAGAAAAAGAATAGAGCAACAACGTTTGCCTTTACGTCACTAGTAAATAGTATACAGTGCACGTGTATTAGATTAAGAGAAAAAGAATAGAGCAACAACGTTTGCCTTTACGTCACTAGTGAATAGTATACAGTGCACGTGTATTAGATTAAGAGAAAAAGAATAGAGCAACAACGTTTGCCTTTACGTCACTAGTAAATAGTATACAGTGCACGTGTATTAGATTAAGAGAAAAAGAATAGAGCAACAACGTTTGCCTTTACGTCACTAGTAAATAGTATACAGTGCACGTGTATTAGATTAAGAGAAAAAGAATAGAGCAACAACGTTTGCCTTTACGTCACTAGTAAATAGTATACAGTGCACGTGTATTAGATTAAGAGAAAAAGAATAGAGCAACAACAACGTTTGCCTTTACGTCACTAGTGAATAGTATACAGTGCACGTGTATTAGATTAAGAGAAAAAGAATAGAGCAACAACGTTTGCCTTTACGTCACTAGTGAATAGTATACAGTGCACGTGTATTAGATTAAGAGAAAAAGAATAGAGCAACAACGTTTGCCTTTACGTCACTAGTAAATAGTATACAGTGCACGTGTATTAGATTAAGAGAAAAAGAATAGAGCAACAACGTTTGCCTTTACGTCACTAGTAAATAGTATACAGTGCACGTGTATTAGATTAAGAGAAAAAGAATAGAGCAACAACGTTTGCCTTTACGTCACTAGTGAATAGTATACAGTGCACGTGTATTAGATTAAGAGAAAAAGAATAGAGCAACAACGTTTGCCTTTACGTCACTAGTGAATAGTATTCAGTGCACGTGTATTAGATTAAGAGAAAAAGAATAGAGCAACAACGTTTGCCTTTACGTCACTAGTAAATAGTATACAGTGCACGTGTATTAGATTAAGAGAAAAAGAATAGAGCAACAACGTTTGCCTTTACGTCACTAGTGAATAGTATTCAGTGCACGTGTATTAGATTAAGAGAACAAGAATAGAGCAACAACGTTTGCCTTTACGTCACTAGTAAATAGTATACAGTGCACGTGTATTAGATTAAGAGAAAAAGAATAGAGCAACAACGTTTGCCTTTACGTCACTAGTGAATAGTATTCAGTGCACGTGTATTAGATTAAGAGAAAAAGAATAGAGCAACAACGTTTGCCTTTACGTCACTAGTGAATAGTATACAGTGCACGTGTATTAGATTAAGAGAAAAAGAATAGAGCAACAACGTTTGCCTTTACGTCACTAGTAAATAGTATACAGTGCACGTGTATTAGATTAAGAGAAAAAGAATAGAGCAACAACGTTTGCCTTTACGTCACTAGTGAATAGTATTCAGTGCACGTGTATTAGATTAAGAGAAAAAGAATAGAGCAACAACGTTTGCCTTTACGTCACTAGTGAATAGTATACAGTGCACGTGTATTAGATTAAGAGAAAAAGAATAGAGCAACAACGTTTGCCTTTACGTCACTAGTAAATAGTATACAGTGCACGTGTATTAGATTAAGAGAAAAAGAATAGAGCAACAACGTTTGCCTTTACGTCACTAGTAAATAGTATACAGTGCACGTGTATTAGATTAAGAGAAAAAGAATAGAGCAACAACGTTTGCCTTTACGTCACTAGTGAATAGTATTCAGTGCACGTGTATTAGATTAAGAGAAAAAGAATAGAGCAACAAACGTTTGCCTTTACGTCACTAGTAAATAGTATACAGTGCACGTGTATTAGATTAAGAGAAAAAGAATAGAGCAACAACGTTTGCCTTTACGTCACTAGTGAATAGTATACAGTGCACGTGTATTAGATTAAGAGAACAAGAATAGAGCAACAACGTTTGCCTTAACGTCACTAGTAAATAGTATATTAAGAGTGCACGTGTATTAGATTAAGAGAAAAAGAATAGAGCAACAACGTTTGCCTTTACGTCACTAGTGAATAGTATTCAGTGCACGTGTATTAGATTATAGTGTGAACCATGTCAAACGACGTCAATAAGCGACATAGTTATACAGAAAACCATGAGATGTTTTCGGCAGATGCCTCTGCAGTGTTATACACGAGCGTTTCGCGACCTAATGATACAAACTAGGATGCAATTGAGCAAACGTTACCAGATAAGTATTGCTTTAAGATGTGCTTTTACTGCCATTCTGATCGATTTTATCAAAGTAGTGTAATTATAGATCGATAATACAGGCTTTCACTGTAGCTTCTGGACGTCAGAGAGCTAAAACATTACAATGTTTTGACCACGCTACAAAGTGGCGCCAAAATTCAAAATATCACAGTTTCATCATGCATATTTCAGAAAAACATGTGTGTACCGTGTAATAATACATAAAACTAGGATCTAAAACTCATCTCTCATATTTGTGCCGCTCCTGAGCACACATGATGAGCTTGATTCGAGTCATGATTCTATATGTTCCCGCGCGTAATATTTATATACGACTGAATGGCGTGACCACAACATGTATCAGTTTAGTAGTTTTAGCATATAGCGGTATCATTCGCGGAATATCTCATAATGAAATAGGCTCAGAATAGATTAGTTCTCGTTGCTTTCGCTTCCAGGGATATATGTAGAACACCGTTAAGTCAAAGCCATTTAATTCAGTTGGCCTTCTTCTTAAAGACGTGTACATGTAACGCAAATTCAGTGATATTTGCTGTAATCCTGTGAGAGGCTACATTTTCAATTTCAATCCTATAACATTTAACAACATTGACTGCCTTGAAACAGCAGAGTTGCTTGGCTGAAAGGTTGTAACTCTGTGAGAGATTTCTCCTGGTGTTTCATTGGGCGGCAATTAACAATATTATCCGGATACTCGAATACCAGCTTTAAATAAAACTAGCCGGTCCACTAACATTTAACAAAATTGACTGCCTTGAAACAGCAGAGTTGCTTGGCTGAAAGGTTGTGACTCTGTGAGAGATTTCTCCTGGTGTTTCATTGGGCGGCAATTAACAATATTCTCGATACTCGAATAAACAACATTGACTGCCTTGAAACAGCAGAGTTGCTTGGCTGAAAGGTTGTAACTCTGTGAGAGATTTCTCCTGGTGTTTCATTGGGCGGCAATTAACAGTAACAAGTTAGACCAAGTTGTAAATATT
>JAUJYZ010001495.1:0-27313 GCA_033675265.1 Actinostola sp. cb2023 | reverse complement strand
ACACATAAATTAAAGTTTAATTCTATTTATCTATAAACTTACTAAGTGATATCAAGTCGTGTATGATAACGTTGTACTGGCGCCAATAACATATGAAAAGATGTTCCTTCACAGAACTATGTGTTAGTTTATCAATCAGTAAATTTCAGCCAACGAACAAGTCTGTGGCAAATAGATGATACTTCTTGAACACAATCTAGAAATCCGATACTAGAAGCCAGAGAAAGATCCGTACAAAGCATGAAAGTATCAATAAACACAACGAGCTAAAGGCCTAGAAACGCCCACGTCCTAAACCAAAACAAATCCTTATATCATGGTAGATCATGCAGTTCACATATCTAGGTCCTTGACAAAAATCTTGATATTTTTTGATGATAATTTAGAAGCTCCTCGGGTATATTTTAGAAAAACATCGAGATAATTATACAAAAAAAATATGATATTTGGCATTATTTCAGCGACTTAATCTTGCGCATGTCTAAAACCTAATTCAACTATATTTTTTTCAGTACTAAAAGCGATCAAACTCACTGAAAACTAGTGAAATCCAACCAAATCGGCTCGCCCTATCGGCCAAACGGCTCTGATACACTGGCATCCTGAGGATCAAAGTTGAGTTCGTCCGGGCGCCGCCCCGCTATATTTTACAGGGCCTCCTCTCAAGTACTTCCAGTCACAATTTGCAGTCGTCCATATTGTTTTTAGCAGCCGACTTTCGACCTGACGGTTAATAACCGCAAGGCTGTTTATTTCCTTACTCATTATTTGATCTTTTACCATCAATAGAGACTGGCCGGCTGAAAATAATAATATCATAGGAGTAATTCATCGGGATATTTAGAGAAATGTTTTCGAGATATTGTTAGGATTTTTTTTGCACCGCGATATTAGAGATTTTTCGAGAATTTCCTGATGAAACATATATTTACAGGCCATTTCGAGATATATGTGTCAAGCGCCTAACATCATCTGCATATAAGCGGCAAAAGGCCCAGCAGAGTTATATTGCTTTTTTTATTTTCTCCAGTTTTTGTGGTTGCGCTCCACACCATCTTGAACATGCGGAGTCTGCCCAGTACGTGATCTGCATCCTCGCGTAGAGAGCATGCCGTCGTAAATGCAAACATGTTTCGTATCGCTTAAGAACTGCGCACGTGGCCAGAGAAACTTCGTCGATCCTACACGTGGGATGTACAAAAATTGTGCAGGAACGACATACACATTTCTTATGCGGACAAGATAGAAAGGAAAGATGCACAATCAAAATACCAGTACTCACCAGAAAGAACGCCCCGCCGCTCCCCTATCCGATTCCTACCTTCGTTAGAAGAAACGAAAAAGAAATCAGAGCCTAGAAAAAGGTGGAAAATCGAGCTTCATCGAACATGTGTGCTGTAGTTATAAAGCGGTCAAGTTGTTTACAATACAGCCGTAGCGCCAGTCAGCCTAGACCCTTGACAACGCCACAGTTAGAAGTCACGCAATATTATTTTGCTCGATTACTAGCCCCAGTCAACGCCTGACTGTAAAATAAGTATTGGATGAACAACAGCATTCGAATTAGCAATAGTATCGAGAAATGACATATTTGTTTTAATCAAGGATTTAGGTGAAGTAGACACCTAGCATAAAATCTGGAGCATCCGTGCTGAATTAGTCTCAATTAATCCCTGATCCCAAGCATTGGAAGGTTATGGAATTCTATGTGAACCGCGTATAGCTGTACCCACTATATCTGCTAAGCCTCTTATGTAATCAGCCGCTTCAACTTAGCAGGTGTCAATAACTCACCTCATTTACGTAGCAATTTGGAATTTTTTTCTTTTTTTTTTTTTATGCAGACATTCCATCCAACTCAGATTAAACGTGTGAAATTAGATTGTGCCCTCATCGGCGAGCCGATATTACTGGAACTTTGTGACATTGGTGCTCATAAAAAGAGGGTGTATCGCCCCTGCGCGTTAGTTCTCCGTAAAGCCAATGTACACCAATGATGGGATGAGTCACGCGTTATCTGGTCCAGTCTATCCTAAGTGAATACCCAAACTACAATGATTGTCAGTTCCAACTAAATTCAACTCACACTGAAAGTCGAAAGAATATGAGTCTGGCGTACAGATGGAAACGGGTTATGAACAATTCAATTCTAGCGAAGAGCCTCCATACTGAAATTCTGGGGATTTAGAGTCCCATGGGCTATTCGTAACGACAATATATTTCAGTATATGAACAAGTTTATCAGAGTATTCAATTTGATGGACTGGAGCATATGAAGCAGAATACTTAGCTCTTATTAAGGAGAGCCACCCTTTGTATGCCTTCTGAGATATCAAACACTTGAACCTGTGTTCAAGGTTGCAACACTCTCACTTAACTCGATCTACAAGGTAAACCTGAGATCCTACACAACAGAATACGACAACATAATCTAAGTCAATGAAACTAGAAATCAAGGAATCCAAGTTGCAAATTCAAAACGAGATAACGAAAGTAATATCAATGAGCGAAACACAATCAACAATTTGAATACTGTGCATATTCAAAAGCCGCGAAATAAAAGTCAAATCACAACACCGATTATGACCGATGTATGAATGCCCCAAAGCCTGAGCCGGCTATTTTCGAGTTGGATTCCAAAACCACTCTGGAGCCGAGCGCCTTATGACATTCCTGATAGTTGTGTTTGACGCCGCAATGTCCGCCGCCGGACGACTAGTACCAATGAGCCCTTTCTGACCTTTCCCTATTGACTACATGATCAAATTCTGCATCATTCATATACATGTTACTAAAGAACTAGGACCGAGACACGGTCCAGATGTCGTAAGCTCGTCGTATACCCATTAGCATATAATTGCGTAAAAAACAGCAAGAAAAAGAAAAGAAAGACAGAGCTCAGTCCAACGCTATAACAGACTCTGTTAAATCACCTATTGAAAAGAAAACGAGACAGGACTACGAACACGGAGGACGAAGACGAAGTCTTGAGGAGCACGACATGCATAGGCTATGCCGAAAAGAGTTCACAACATGAAGGCCATTTTGAATCGCACGACCAGGAACCCTTCACGCAATCTGAATTTGTCGTGCTGCCTCGCGGCTTGGATTGAGGTTTATGGTGATACGCCGATTGATCTCTTACCGACTAAGAGCCGCGCCTTTATTTTACTTTTATTCTTATGCTAAACTGTGAATACAAGTAACTCAGGTCATAATTATTTACATACGAGCAGTACATAGCGTTCTAATTCATATGATAAATCATACATAACTTGGGTAGGTTTTTTTTTTGACCTAATTACAATCAATATCTCAGCCCCCAGAAAGAACTGAATCCATACTAAACAATCGAAAGGGGGGCTATCATGTACGCTACATAACTGTCCCCACGTATCCACCAACGGTATAGACGAACTTTCCCCGTATACTTGAACTTATTTAGCCTTACTACGTTACTTGGACTTACTTATGGCCTTCTACGTTTTCGCCCCACGTGTAACGTGCGATCTCACATAAGGCAAACATGATACGTAAGCATTACAAAGCGGCACCTTTTGAAGGCAACAAACAAACAAATAACAAAGGCATAGCACGCTCTACATATAAGCGTGCCCTCTACAGTAGGACCTAAATGCAAATATACAATATCTTATTTCTTACAAACAAAGTTACATTTGAAATAATGTTCTAGAATCTACACCCTTATTACTGGTAAGCGGTCCTCGTGCGACTCTCGTGGCTCCTCGCTGGCTCTTACGCCGCGAGGCGTACCCAGGTACTTCTGCTGGGCTATAAGGGATGTCAGGCCCAGAACAAATAAACCAAAAGAAAGCCCGTATATAGACCGTTCACTTTACAGTCATCCTCGAGAAACTCCCACAACTCCACACCCCGGGAAGTTAGATAAAATAGAGAGAATACTCTCGTCAGAATCTCAGTAGAATATCGAATTCATCGAAAGGGCGGCTTTAGCCAATCTATGAAATGAGAGCTGCGATGCAATACGATAGAAGGCAGGAGCTAGACAGCATTAGAAACGAGCCACACCGGCATATGTTGATAGGAAGAACAAGAAAGCAAGACGCGCTGCCCGGCTCGAGATTAATCAGTTGCTACGCGCAATGATATATTTTGCATTTGAGGCAAAAAAAAGTGATATATTGGAAGCACTACTCCAGGAGAGAACTGAATCGTAATCTTTACCGGCTATTCCTTAAGGCGACCACGAAAATAAAGAAGAAGTTTGGGACGTCCAAGTTCACATCAAGGAAAAGTTGCCATAATCGTCCTGTCCAATGTCGAATAGCTATCGAATTCAGAGAAATCACGCCCTAGGCAAAAGCAGATAACAGTACTGAAGCCAATTATAGCCAGGCCGTTTCTACGCTACCAGGCCTACAGTAGAAGTACTGCAACTATGGCCCTATCGATAGAGGTTCAAACAGTCAAGTGTTCAAAGATTTTCCCAAAGCGATCAGGCGACAGAAAAGAAGCTACTGTCCCGAAGTTTTTTGCAATGGTACTCAGGGCTACCCCAAACGCCCTATCATGCACGCAAACACGCTACTACGCGCATACTCGCTTAACCCTTAAACCTCTATCAAATATACATTCTGATAAAGCGAATAAATGAAGAGAGATGAATAAACAATTACAGCTAGAATCGGATAAATGATTCCTTTGACCCGGAACTCAAATGTGCCGCTTGCATTCATGGCTATTTCGTTTCCGCCAAATAAAGGTCTTCTCAAGAGTTTCAAGTCATAGTGGCGCATGTTGTTGTATATGCACAAGCAGTCCAGAATCCACCATCAAATATGTGATCCAATACCTGATGGACATGATGAATGGCACATCAAAAAGAAGATCGTACTCTGACATACTGTACTAACACAACGTGGCAGGATAAACCAAAGGTTACTGCATGGCGCGAAAATACGAGCATCATTTGAATCCGTGAGTGGTTTACGCGCCATCGTTATTCAAGCAGATGTTTGACTGGGAGCAGTTACGATTTTTGAGATACTTTGCTTAAGCATGAAACATACTGAATCTTTGTGGAAAGTCTGTGCCGGTGCGTACTGTTGATAATATGACAGCTTGCATCTTTTTGCAATCAATGAAACAAATTTCAGTTTTTGATTCTAACTATTTTAAGGAAAAAATCCTTTTTAGATACTGTTTTTTGGAGCATGCTCGATAGATAATATTCAATTAGATTTGAATTGTCAAAAAAAAATCAAAGTACGGTGGTTTGAAAGATTTTTTAGCGGATGGTAATAACACTGCAATAACACTAAAGCAAGCTAAACAGCGAGAGCCAAGTCGACGCTATCACTTTTAGTAAACAGTAAACCAGCACGATACTTATATATTGAATGACCAGGACAAGCGTTTACCAACTCTTTACTTGATTTCTTTGATCTTAAGTTAAGACTTAAAATGCTCTAAAAAACTAAAGTGACTATTATTAAGTTTAATAACGGCCCACTTTATTTTCACTAGGGTAACTTAGAGCATTCAGAAGATATAAAAACCGTTTATACCAGACCTTAACTAACTAATTAGGCACTTTTAATTTGTAATAACCTAAGCTTAGAATTATTACTAAGATCTAATTTGTTCTCTTTTTCGACTTTATCTTCCTCCTTCATAACTTAAAGGAGAAACTCACTATTTACGATCTTTTTATATCATGTATAGTATTATGACATCAATTAACTTAGCTTTGCAACGTTTCATTGTCTCTCCTCTACCTTGCCAAATAAAGTCGAGAAATAATACCTTAGGACTTTAAGTAACGATAAATCGCTTCTGACATGGAAGGCCGCCATACTTGACAACACCTCTTCTGATCTCAGCTAGCAGTCAGCTGGTCTATCTATACGTAGAGCGTCACTGCGCCGCCCCCTCCGGTAGCCTGCAGGCGGCATTTTTTTACTGCGCGAAAATACGAAAAAAATAGCCTGTAGTACGCTTCTCATTTATCGTACTTAATTTCGGTTATAAATCGAGATTAAAAGCAAGACTTTGCCGAGGTGACCATGGATCCCTGCGCTATTTATCAAACCAAAGAAGCTACGACTAGCTAGCTTTCTGTAGAAATGTTGCAAGCCTGTCTGACGAGTGATGCCACTGCCGTACATGAGTAACATGAGTTAAACGTGAATGATAGCTTTCCAATAGCATAACATGCTGAAATGTAGCCTTTCAATGCATACATACTGGCTAGATGTCCCTCGTCAACAAAGGCTGCCATTAAGTGCCGTTCAAATAAAATAATAAAAATGCAAATCGGCTCATAATATAATAATAACTTTAAATTACTGTGCGCTCATGTGCTTCTACCTTACAAGAAACCTATTATCCCTCCATATATTACTGATTCTCATTCCCAGCCTTTGTCCCTATCCCACATACATCCATTGGATTCCATTCCCATCCCGGTCACAATCTGTTCCTATTCCATAGTCTCTATTAAATTATACTATTCTCCACCGAGTTTGGTGTTGCTTAATGTAATACAAATGCCCTAAACAATTATCAATAAATCTGCGATCATAGACAGACAGACCTATAAGACATGCTCCCAGCCACTAAAAGTAGCATGCAATACTTATGCACTAGTTTATGTTAGACACGCCTTCGTAAATAGCTTGTACTCTACATAGGACATATGCAGTAATTAATATCAAATATGGATTCAATGCAAATAGAGAATTGTGTATTGGTGTATAGTATATATACAATAGATTACTGGCCAGATATCAGCGAAAGATGCTCGAACAAGCCTCATAGCCACACTTGTAGAAGATAAAAGTAAACGAAGGATTAAAGACTGACACGGAAGGTAGGTCAGTTAAGGACTCATCAGTTGATCGTAAATATTTGGATTCATAAGGCTGACCTCAATGTCACAATCGGCAATGGTGCATGGGCGATTTGCGTTGTTGACGAAGTCCTACACGAGCTACTGCATCAGGTTAGAAGCGTCAGCGACAGCCCCACGGGAGGAGATACTAACTGTGTCTTTTACAAAAGCATTCTAAGTACATGCTGTGCTCTTCCCCCGGGGGTCAACTACTGGATCGACTGTAAGATGTGTAGAAGTAACTAAGCCCTCCTTTACTGATACTTCATTGTGACGAACTGGGGACACGACTGACACACATACAGCGCCTGAAAACTCATTTTTCCCCCCCCAAACAACATTATGTCTTACCTTCCTTGAAATGTACCATAAATTGTTCATGACCCACGAATGAATTGCTTCCTATCCAAGCACAATGAATAAAGTATGCATGTGACATCATGATCTTGTTGTAGCAAAACGAAACACTTTGCCTGGCTCTTAAAATCAGTCGCAAAATAAACGATACTCGATACATTACAAATACGAATTGAACTGTGTAAAGTAGAGTAGCTGCGCCTGATCAAAAGTACCGTGCGCTCACACGAAATAATCCATCCATAACAACAAAACCCACTCCGCTGAAATGCAGCAGCGCATTATATCTTCGTTGCATTCCACATTAAGCTGCCCCAGATCCCAACACGACCAAACATGACACAGGAAACTCTCACGTCAAGATCCAGGTAGTTATCTGATGTCTCGCCCTAGGGCGTGGTGCATCGTGCGCGCCAATAAGGGAAAGACGATCTCATACAGCATATTTGTTTTTCGTATTTCGCGCTAATTGCCCCAGTGCCACCGATGCGACGCCAGAGTAGACGTCACGATAGATAATAACCGCTGACTCGCTTGGCAGATTCACAGAAGAGTGTTCATAAGATAACGGCCATGGGCTCCATGGTCAGCTGATTTACTCGTTACTTCCAAGATATTATTTACTCGACGTTTATTGGATGCCCAGGACATTGCAGAGAGTAGGACAATGTAACTCTCTTGCCAAACAAGATTAAGTGTCATAGATCTACCAGTTATCATATATTCTAAAAAGATCTGCTAAAATAGTAGCGAAGTATCTCCCTTTAAATATATCAATTATGCCCGCCATAATAAATAAGTAGGCTAGCAAGTTACTTGTTGACTACCTTGGGAAATAATAAGCTTTCAGATTATAGATTTGTTTGTTTTAACAAAAGCGCTATAACCAAGAAGAGAAGACATCGCAGTATGTAGAGCGATAGCGATTCACCTAAATAAGCTCTCACAATGAAATTATCAGATTTAACTGACCTTTCTTCTCTCATTAAATGTTTCGAAGGCCTTTCGTTTCTCCCAGCCCCAAAAGTACGAAGCGATTTCTTTATAGTGGTTAGGACCACAAAAAAATACTAGACATAGTCTTCAATGCAAGAATACTTATAGTACAGAGGAGATTGAAAATCGTCTGCAAAGCCCACAATCGAATGACAAGCGATATATTTTTTTTCTTCTCACGGAACGAATCACAGCCCAGGAAGGTACGTTAATTCTTATCTACACAACAAAGAATTAGATTTTGCAATGCTCAAATTTTTATATTAACCGATCCCAATGGTCCGGCGTATTATAATTATGCATGGCAATAGTAGTAGGGTCTTCCCTTAATTTATGTTTGCTATAAACCATAATATGCCCCCAGCATGTGGAGAAAAACAGACAACAAGAAGACTTTTCCAAACCAAGCTTTAGGAGCTAGCAAATATAAAATGATTTTATGAATTCAAATAGGAGGTGAATTTTAACAATGTTTCTTTGACATTGATTTTGACTTGTCATCGCGTGGCAATTCCTAAATTGAAAGGAGGTGTCCGGTCTTTGATTTCCGGGATCTTTTTTTCCCAAAATAAGGCTCTGAAGAATTTCAAAGAGATCCACGGACAAAAGATTATTATGCGGAGTTAATTAAAGTACAAGATTAGGCCCAAGCTTACAATTAGTTATTTAGTTACAAAGAAAAAGCAAAGCAATCGACGGAAAAAAAATCACACGCGCAACTAAGAAAGAAATTAAAAAGTAATGCACTAAAAAATTTCCGAGGTATTTTACCATCACAAAAGAATCATGAGAACCCTTGAGTTATCGCAAAGCCTGAATAGGACTCCTACTTTGGATTATATTGACAGTGGGCACAATTCATCCGACTCCCGACACAAAATGCGTATGGAAAAGGTCGAAAAGAAGTAACAAGTATTTTTCACTAAACTTAGAAACAACAGCAATCGCAAAGCTAAATCGTGCCGCCCTAAGGAAGACTTCACTTGGGAGCCTCGAACTAGTAAAAACTACAAGTAATCACTTGATCTTATATCGATGGAAGTTAAAATAATTACTAAACTTAAGACTATATCAGTGATTCCTGGATATATGATAATAACGATACTGGCTGAATTCTGCAAACAGCTCAAATTATCCTAAAATTAACAAAATGACTTGAAAATCTTTATTGTCAAGTTATTATACTCTCAAATCTCCGCTCGAAATGGTTTTAAATCCTTGCAAACTTTTAAGAATAAAACAAAACTCCCTCACACGACGGACTAAGTGCTGAATTTTACAAATGCCCTTTTGGCAGCCTGGGGATGGCAGAAATTTAGTTGTGGAAAGTGTTGAACGAATCCTACAGAAAAAAGGAGAACTCCTCTAAACTCTCAGGAAACAGGACAGTTATCAAAATTTTCATTTGAGAACAAAAGACAGCAGACCAAACTTATGTAACAAATATGTGCCGAGACACTTTATCTCGTTACTCCCCCCCCACGCTTAATGTGAAAATAGCTACCAATGCTAACTTGACATGTTAAGACTGGAACCAGTACTTCTCTCCATATAAATTCAATACAGTTATCAATAACGCGTACGGCTTAAAGGAAGAGTAATAGCAGTGATAATAGTCCGGTTAATTAATGATTGTAATGTATATATACTAAGCGAACAATAAATTTCGTCTGCCGTTTATTCGACTTCGCAAAAAGCCTTCGAACACGCCGTATCTTCCGAATTTTTTTTAAGAGCCAGCCCCATGGTTTGGAGCTATATGTTTAATTCTTGGTGAAATGAAAGTTTATATAAAGTTGGGTTGCACACTATGTATCACAACATTGAGAAACTGCGTTATAAATAATAAAGGCTTTAGCACCACAGAACGTTTTTTTGAGGTAGAAAGAGGGGTAAGACAGGGCGCCGGATCTTTATTCTCCCTATCTATTGTCATCATAGCACTGAGAATTATCATAGCCCATATTATTTGAGGAAATAACAAGAATAGCAAAGGTTTGGGTTTTAAGTATTCAGGGAGGAAAGGAAAATCAAGACTTAGGCGCGATTTCTCCTCTTTTGCAGATGCACCTAACGTGTTTTTCCTTCGATGACAAGAAACTCTTATATTCTTTTTAATGGAAATATTAAGAACGCTTCAGTTGCAAATCTTCAGGCCCTCCCTAAGACGTGATCGAATGCAAATCTAGAAGCCATAGAACTTTTCGGTGATGGTTCATCGAATAATAACCAATTTAGGAATCGATAAGTTAGATCAACCAATTAAAATTTCTCGGCATCTATTTTCCTTGCGATAAGAATGTTGCCCATGAAGTTAAATTTTAAGTTCGATAGTAAAATCTGTACGAAAAACTCTTAATTTTTGGAATTGGAGAAATTTAACGATATTAGGTAGAGTTACAGATTGTTAAAACTTTTGCTCTATCAAAAATTCATATATCGTGCTTCAATGCAGCTACCCAATTCGAAAGAAATAATAAAAGAAGCTAATACAGTTATTTATAAATTATTATTTGGACAGGAAAAGATAAGTAAAAAGACGAGTATTGATTCAAGACTATGAGCAAGGAGGTTTAAAAATGTTAGATTTGGAATCCCTTATCAACGCATAAAAAACTCTCCCTTTTAAAACGATACTGTGTTTGCGAGGATAAACAACCTTGGAGTTAATTTTAGATAGCCTACTCCAGTCGGTTGGTAAATCCTTTCTACTTAAATGCAACTTCAAGACAAACACTCTCTTGTTACCATTATCACCCTTGTTTACAAAGAATGCTTAACGCTGTGGTCTACCGCCTCTACCCTTCTCTAAATTCATATCATTGTAGAACCTAAGAAGACTACTTTAGATCAAATTATTTGGAATAATGATAACATAAGAATCAATAATAAGTCATGCTACTTTCTGGAATACATAAAAATTGGAATACTTTCACTGCAGAGAACATGGTAAAAAAACCGAACGGAAAATTCTGGTCTTGGAACGATTTGAAAGAAAGTGGCCTTCAATCGAATAACTTTCTAGATTGAGTTCGCCTTAATCAATCACTGCTTTGCCCCACCTGAACTGGTCAAAATCAATACAGTAAAAACCCGCATGAAAAGAACCACCTATTTTTCCAAGTCAGGCTGAAATGGTTCTTATATATTGGGTGTCTAGTGAGAAAACAGGCTGAATAGGCGCATTCTAACAGGTTACTTATTTACAGGGCAAAAAAAAAAATGTTTTGTTCCTGATATGGTGATTATACATTGAGTCTGAAAGGTCTAATATTCACACTAAAACATTAACAACCCAACTGTATAGTAAAATATAATATTTCAGCATATTCAGCACGACTGTACCGGTGTGTTCTGGAGCTTTAGTCATTTTCTCATAAGAACCTGCTTCATTTGTCAGGCTGAAATATCTGGTTTCTTATATATTGGGTGCTTAATTGGCTAAATTTCAGCCTGGAGGTTCTTAATCCGCAGTTTCTTATATTGCGGGGTTTTTACTGTACTAGCATTAATCAGATTTTGATTCTGGCAGCAGATTCGCCAGCAGCAGATTCGACCAGCAGCACAAATTGGCAGCAGCAGATTCGGATTGACGTCATTTTGACGTCACAGATTTCAGAATCTGCTGCTGGCTTGACTTGACAGCAGATTCACCTGAGCAGGGGTAGGGGAGGGAAGAGCGACAACAAGAGAAAAACGTCAGCTCAAACCTTTTAACCTTTCGATACTGGAGACTCCAAACATAAACAACATAAACAGTGTGGAAGGAGCCTAATAAGTCTTCTAATACGAATTTTAAATATTTTTAAAACCTTGACATCATGCACGTGTTATGTTTGATTTGTCTTTCTTTGAGCATTGATAATTGACATACATTTATTGTGTAATCACACATCCGGTGTTGCGTTACTGGTTGTCTAAGGTCATTCAAATGCAACCAAGTACGCAGACCAGTGGTTTGCTTTGATATGGTTAGCTCACTGCAGTTGTCATGTACAAGTTTAATACAGCTAATAGGAATCCCATCCACATCACATTGAGTTTACTTTATTATTTTGTGGCTATTTTGCCTCCGCGGCACTAGTTTGTAATGTTTTATCACCCTTTTCCAACGCTGAATCTATTCTTAGCGTTCGTTTGCAGTATTCCCTTCCCTACCCCCTGCTCAGTGAATCTGCTGTCAAGCCAGCCCCAGCAGCAATTCTGAAATCTGTGACGTCAAAATGACGTCAATCACAATCTGCTGCTTCCAATCGGCTGCTGGTCGAATCTGCTGCTGGCGAATCCTGCTGCCAGAATCAATCTGGTCTAGCATTACACAGTTAGAAGAGGACTTGGCCGAGGTCGGAAGCTGTCATGTAGCAAGTTTTTGAAGCTCCGTTTTTAAAACCACCCGAAAAGTTTAATTTTTCGGAGCTCTTTCTTCAAATATCCACTTAAATGTCTATCTAAAGCCTCGCAAGATCATGCCAAACAAAAAGAACCGCCAAACAGATAAAAAAAAATGCCACAGCCAAGTTGTTCTGACTCGGATGAAGACGCCATGGCCGACCTAAATTCACAGATCAAAAACCTCTTGGGAAGGGTGGCAAAGCTTGAAGAACAAGCCGCGCTAAAAAAAATCAATGAAGTGAAGCATCCAGTGAAATTAACCAACTTAAAACCAGTGCAAATGAGCTACAGCAAACTGTGGAGTTTACACAAAGCCAACAGGATGACCTCACAGAAAGAGTCACAATTAATGTGCGAAGATGAACAGTCGAAACTGACTCGAAGATTATGCCGTCAAGCAAGGAAGGTAGAATTTAATATTCTACAACATTCTCGAAGTTCCACAAGAGGACTGCTACTCAACCCTTAGAGAAACTCTGTGAAACAACTAACTGCAAAATGGATGAGCAAGAAGTCGCGAATACGAAGTTCTGCGGTGTACACAGACTAGGTAAACACAGTCGAGGAAAATCAAGACCAATGATTGCCCGCTTTACCTGTAGAGCCGAAAGAGAAAAAGTCTGGAAGACTAGATAGCAACTGAAAAAACTCGCCAATCTCAATGAGTGCACAGTAAATTTGATAGGGCGATTTTGGCCCCAAGGAACTGTTTTGGCTTTTTGATAGTAGTGCTATTTTGGCCCAAGAGTAGGCCAAAATAGAACAAAATGCTATTTTGGCCCAAGAGTAGGCCAAAATAGAACAAAATGCTATTTTGGCCCCACAAAAGCCATTTTGGCATTGTTTTATTAGTACCATTTTGGCCCAGATGTTGGCCAAAATAGGAATGAGGGGCTGTTTTAGTTTATAGGAGCCGTTTTTGACCCTCTAACATTTAGTGTTGTTTTGGCCCTGATGTTGGCCAAAATAGGACGAGGGGCTGTTTTAGTCTATAAGAGCCATTTTGACCCTCTAACATTTAGTGTTGTTTTGGCCCTGATGTTGGCCAAAATAGGACGAGGGGCTGTTTTAGTCTATAAGAGCCATTTTGACCCTCTAACATTTAGAGCCATTTTGGCCCAGAGGTTGGCCAAAATAGGACAAGGGGCTATTTTAGTTTATAGGAGCCATTTTGACCCTCTAACATTGAGAGCCATTTTGGCCCAGAGGTTGGCCAAAATAGGACGAGGGGCTATTTTAGTTTATAGGAGCCATTTTTACCCTCTAACATTGAGAGCCATTTTGGCCCAGAGGTTGGCCAAAATAGGACGAGGGGCTATTTTAGTTTATAGGAGCCATTTTGACCCTCTAACATTGAGAGCCATTTTGGCCCAGAGGTTGGCCAAAATCGTAGGAATTGTTAAAATATTCTGACTTAGGATCATATGGAACACAAAATAATAACCTGATAATAATAATAATAATAATATTAGTGTAGTCGTAGCAGCACCAGCAGCAGTAGCAGTAGCAGAGTAGTAGTAGCAGCAGCAGTAGTAGTAGTAGTAGTAGTATAGTAGTAGTAGTAGTAGTAGTAGTAGTAGTACAGTAGTAGTAGTAGTAGTAGTAGTAGTAGTACAGTAGTAGTAGTAGTAGTAGTAGTAGTAGTACAGTAGTAGTAGTAGTAGTAGTAGTAGTAGTAGTAGTAGTAGTAGTAGTCAGTAGTAGTCAGTAGTAGTAGTAGTAGTAGCAGTAGCAGTAGTAGCAGCAGCAGCAGCAGCAGCAGCAGCAGCAGTATAGTAGTAGTAGTAGTAGTAGTAGTAGTAGTAGTAGTAGTAGTAGTAGTAGTAGTAGTAGTAGTACAAGTACAGTAGTAGTAGTAGTAGTAGTAGTAGTAGTAGTAGTAGTAGTAGTAGTACAGTACAGTAGTAGTAGTAGTAGTAGTAGTAGTCAGTAGTAGTAGTATAGTAGTAGTATAGTAGTAGCAGTAGCAGTAGCAGCAGCAGCAGCAGCAGCAGCAGCAGCAGCAGCAGCAGTAGCAGTAGTAGTAGTAGTAGTAGTAGTAGTAGTAGTAGTAGTAGTAGTAGTAGTAGTAGTAGTAGTAGTAGTAGTATTGTAAGGACAAACACTTCAATATATACAATGTGTACAAGTATATAATGTTGATTTTATTAATTTAATGTGGTATAATAATATTTAAATTAAACACCTGGCCCCGGTTATTCAAAGAGTGGATAACAACTGAGACCTGATGTAATTAATTCATAAAAAGTATAAAAATATCTACTGATAAACCCTGGACAAACCAATAATTTAGAAAGAGCCTTATAACAAAACTAAAAACAATTATGTCTCCAATAATGTCAGTTAATTCAAGTTATAAATGTCAAACTTTGGCAATATGTGTAGTTTTTCATTTTCACAACATGGCTTAACAAAGTGAAGTGGTAAAAAGTATTGCAAAGTTTTTTGAGGTATCACTAGTACTTGTGGATGAATTATTTTTTTTACAACATATGTACGATACATACTTGAAAACTCTAGAGTATGTAGGCAGTCTACTTCAAAATAAACTCGTCCAACTGATGAACTTAAAACATAAATTTTACTTATTGTACCAAATAGTGGTAGGTACTCATCACTTCCAATGTGAACCATGTGAATGATTGCACCAACTTTGTATTTGGTACCGAGCACTTGATGCAGGATAATATTGGGTGAAACTCCTACAATAAACTTTTCATGCTTTAATAATTATTTTTTATATCTTTTATCAAAACTCACTTGTAAATCAAGTCTTCTTCTGTTAGATTACCATAAATAATAAATAAATATAAATAAACTATATTTATAAAGCGTCGTATTCAATATTTGCTCATGGCGCTATTAACCTATATCCAATAAAAATAATAATGAAAAATAAAATGATAATAATAACAATAATAATAATGAGGTCAATCGGGGTCCATCAGCTCTTTGAAGTTTCTCTTTGTTACCTTCTAATGCAGCCACACACTGGGACCCTTTAATTATAAGAACATGATATTGAAAACAGTCTTTCTTAATAAAGGGACCTATAAATAGTCCTGATTGATACACAAGTTTATTTGCATAAATTGCTAACAAAATCTGTTAATGCAATTGCAAATATATATACATAATATGAATAACTTAATTATATGTACATGTACCTGGTCCAGTCTCAAGTGGCTTTACAAGAAAGCTGGAACCCAGCTTGTAGAGTCTTATGAGGCATTGGTGGGTTTAGACCGCTTTAATAGTATCGCCATCTTGGCTCCGTTACAACTAATTAACATGTGTTCTCTATCCCGTGACGTCATGCCTGTGATCACGTGATACTACACTACATCCCTCCCTTTCTTTTAAACAGAAACTATAATACCAACATTTGTGAATAAATCAAAAGTGTCACTATAAAGTCTTTTATGCATATATCAGTCTCTCTGCATAAGTCAGCGTGTTACAATAAAGTCTTTCAGCATGTTGGGCATCTGGCCTCTGGTTGTTCGCAGTGGGTATCTTCTTTCATTTCTGGGTGGAGATACATGTACTTGTCCTTGTCCACTTGCGTTGGGCTCAATGATGTCATCAGATGGTTCTTCCTCGATGCCAATGTCGTCTTGCTCATCCATGAGCTCTTGGTTGATGGGCTGCACGTCGGTCTTGAGTGGTTTGAACTTGCTCGAGTTTCGTGTGATGTTGTGCTTACCATCAGAGGCTGTTATCATGGATCCTTTCTTGTCAATTACTGTATATGGGTGTGGTTCATAGTAGGGCTCTGTTTTTGCTTGATGAGGCTTTCCTTTATGTACTAGAACTTTGTCATTTGGATTTATGTTAGATGATCTTGTGTTTCTTCTTTGGTCTGCATATCTCTTCATCTCATCCTTTGACTGTTGGTCGTTCAGTCTCATCTCCTTGTCTTGTTTAGATTGAGTTGGAATTTCAGGCAGCTTTGTCCTCATGGGACGTCCATATAGAGCTGTGTAGGGTGATACCCCAGTTGAGCTGTGAGGCGTGGCTCTGTAGTTTCTCAGGAACTTGTTCAAATCTTGTTGCCAGTTCTTGTGCTCTATTCTAGCTGTGGTACAGATTTTCTTGAGGTTCCTCATGAATCTTTCACACTCACCATTTGCTTCAGGCCATAAAGGTGTAATCTTGCGGTGCTTTATCCCCATGTGCTGTGTGTACTGTGCAAAGGATTCAGAGTTGAAGGGTGGGCCATTGTCTGTACGGATCTTGATTGGAATTTGGTGTCTTGAGATGATGTTATCCAGGTGTGGCACTACTGCATCAGCGCTGGTTGAGTGCACTATTTCACCTTCAGGAAACCTGGAGTAATCATCGATTACCACCAGTAGGTGTTGACCAGAGGGTAGTGGACCAACAAGATCTGCTGAGATTTCAAGCCATGGGCCGTCAGGGAGTTTCGACATCTGAAGAGGTTCTCTAATGTTCCGTTTTGTGGTAGACTGACAAGCTAGACAACTGTTTATCTTATCTTCGATTAGCGTATCTATGAAGGGGAACCATACCTTCTCTCTGATCAGTGCTTTCGTCTTTACCATGCCTTGATGGCCTTCATGTGCTATGTCCACTGACCGGTTTTGTAGAGAGTCTGGCATCACTATCTTTGTACCTCTGAGTACTAGGTTGCCTTCTGCATTGACACTTAGCTCATCTTTGACCATCTGGTATGAGTTGAAAGCTCTGTTGTCTAACCGTAGGTCTTGTGCATCTTTCTTGTACCAGCTTCCATTCCGTATGCACTCTATTACTCTTTGCAGGGTGTGGTCATTCAACGTTGCACTCTTTACTTCCTCAAGGTCAATTGCAATTGGTACTGCATGTTGGGAAACAAAGTTAATGTATTCCTCTGCTATCTTCTCTTCTCGACTGTTGACTTCTATCTGTTTCTTGGGATGTCTCGACATATAATCAGCAGGGTTGTCAGGACCTGGTGCATAGACTATGTTAGGCTGATATGGTTGAAGCCTGAGAGACCATCGCTCTATCCTGGGTGTTGGCTTTGACAGAGGGTTGTTGAAGATTGAGGTTAGAGGTTTGTGGTCTGTGAAGACAGTTAGTGCCTTACCGTAGCAGTACAGGTGGTAGTGTTCACATCCCCACACTATTGCTAAGGCTTCTCGCTCTGTTTGAGAGTAGTTCTGTTCAGTTTTTGTCAGTGACCTGCTACCGTATGCTATAACATGAGAGTGTCCATTCTCATCCTTCTGTGTGATTAGGATTGCCCCTAACCCAACAGGGCTTGCGTCTACTGCTATTTCTGTTGATTTAGAAATGTCAAAATATGCCAGTGCAGGCATCGCACAGAAATTTGTGTCACATCCGGGATATTATCCTAATTATATGCTAGACCCATTCCCATTACGGCACTCGGCCACTCGATCTTCGTAATATTTACAGTAAAATCGAAGAAAGTCAATGTTTAGGCTGTCATTTACAAATGAACCAGTGATCTACGATAAATTGTAACAACGGAATACAAAATACTTGCGACTGAAGTTTACTTGCCAAGTTATCGATTGTAAATATCCTTTCGTCTTCTTGCGACTTTTTCAGGGTGAATGTCGGGTCTCCGTAGTGTTCAAATGTATGGGATTTCATCATGCCAGCAGTTCGATCGATTCCTGTTGCTCAGCCTTGCGAAATACAATAATTGTAACACTCGAATTTTGGTGCCCCCCGACATAGCTGGATTGCTTCCAATATCAAACTTTCCTCCATACCAATGTTCACTAGCGACTTTTCTTGAAGTTCTGTTTCATACCAACGAAGCGAAGCAGTCGAAAATGTCAAATTACGAGACGATTTTTAGCTTCAAAACACTTCCATCGGCTGCCATTTTAATTTGACCTTGCAGCCTAGCCTCCATTGCTATAGCTACAGAAATTTAAGCACCAGTTTCTTTTTTACCACGGATAAAATAAGCCGCGAAGTAAGGGGAATTTATGACATTGGAGCGAGCGTTTGGCCGGGCGGGAACTGGGTTCTAGTTTAAGAGATTAACCCGCGAAATTCACTATAAGCTTCCAATAAAAGCTTTTCCCACCAAATTTTCGATACATTTTCTATTTAAGGGGGGAACTCTGAGATTTAAATAAGGATCGTGTATCGTTTCTTCAAATGCAACCTATTTTAAGGATATGACCGATTTGTATGGGTAATTCTGTGCGATGGTGCAGATTGCAGTTTCTCCTTGAGAGTTTCAAATGCTTCCTGGTGAGTCGTTGTCCAGTTCCATGAACTGTTCTTGTGTGTCAGTTCTCTTAGTGGGGCTGTGATAGTGGCATAGTCTGGAATGAATCTTGAAGAGTAGCCCGTCATTCCAAGTACGCTCCTCAGCTCTTTCACGTTGGTGGGTGGTTCTAGGTTTTGGATGTCCTCCACTTTCTTGGGATCAGGTTTCATTCCACCATCACTGAAGACAAACCCAAAGAACTCCAGCGATGTCTTGTTGAACTCACACTTCTTTGCATTGAGGGTAAGGTGGTTGTCTGAGAATTTCCTTAGGGTCTTTTCAAGTGTCTCATCATGGTCGTTCTGTGTCTGACCAAATACTATGACATCATCTGAAATATTCAGAGCTCCTGGGATGTCAGCTAGTAGCTGTGAGATTGCATGTTGAAGCACTTCTGCTGCCGCATTGATACCAAAGCTCAAACGTTTGTATCTGTATAGTCCGGTGTGAGTTGCAAAGGTTGTGATGTACCTGCTTTCTGGTGCCAAGGTAAGTTGGTGGTATCCTGAGCGTAGATCAAGCTTTGAGAAGACTGAGCTTCCATGAATTTGTCCTATGATGTCGTCCACCGTAGGGGTGATGTGTCGTTCTCTCTCAATGGCAGTATTTGCAGCTCTCATGTCCACACACAACCTGATTTTGTCCGGTGTCATTGGCTTGGGTGTCACTACTATTGGGCTTACCCAAGGGGTGGGGCCCTCCACCTTCTCAATCACATCAGCATCCAGTAATTGATTTATCTCCTCTTCAACTTTAGCTCGTAGATGAAAAGGAACACGTCGGTGAGGCTGGGCAACTGGTTTGACGTCTGGATCAATATGTAACTTGACTTCATAGTCCTTGAGTTGGCCAATTTTATCTTCAAAGAGTTCTGGGTATCTCTGCATGAGTTTGCCAGTGTTTGGATGATCTGATGTGGGCAGACGATTGATGTTGTTACTCACTTGGATGAGTTCTAGATTCACACACGAGTTGAAAGACAATAGATTGCCAGGATTTCCTTCTGTGACGTAGAATGTAGTTGTGATTACTTTATCTTTGGACTCGACATGTGCCTTGAATTTTCCTAGTAGTGGCAGTGGCTTGTTTGAGTTGTATGTCCTGATTACAAGCTTTGCATTGGAAAGTTTCACTTCCATCCCTTTGGCTTTGAAGTAGTTGTCGTTGATTCTCTGGTATGTTTCTTCATCTAAAATGTCACACGTCGATCCCGTATCAGCAGTTACTGTGACAGCACTTCCAGCTATTTTTATGCTGAACTTGGGCAGTTTGTTTGAGTTTTCACTGTAGGCTTGATAGACATAGTTGCTTTCATCATCACTACTGTCGCTGAGTGTAGATGGCTTTGGGTTGTTTTGATCTGTATAAGGTTCTTCTTGTGGGTGATGTGTAGTGCTGTTAGCTGACCTTCCTTGTCTTCTACCGGTATTCCTTCGTTGTGGCTGCGTTGAAGCTCGAGGGGACGTCTGAGTCGTGTTTCTGTTGTTGCCTTGACCGTTGTGATTGTCAAGTTTTTTCTTTCTGCAGACACGCTCAAAATGGCCTTTATTCTGACAATATCTGCCAGTATTTTTAGCTGCTGGACAGTTTTCCGATCCACCTTGATGAGGGTATTCGTATCCACAGTTTCCACACGTGTTGTTGTTGGATTTATTCATCGGCGCCTGTCTGTCTCGTGGTTGTCGATTTCTCGTTACTGGTGCCCTCGCCGCTCCTTGTTGTCTGGATCGCACAAACTTTACGGCGTTTACCGATTAGTTGGAATGTGCTCGATTTCGCTTGCTTGCTTGTTAGAAATTTCTAAAGCTCTTGCATACTTTACTAGGTCGTCTAGTTTCCATTGAGGTTCTGCAAAAGCTTTTCTTCGTAACCTCGAAGAGGCACAGTTAAGTTTGATTTGAAGTTTGATTTCGTCGTCGGTTCTGTTGCCAAAGTCACAGTATCTCGCAAGCGAGCGTAGTTGGGTCACGTACGAGTCTATGGACTGTTCAGGTTTTTGTACACATTCTCTGAATTTTGTTACCTCGAAGTCTGGATCTCTCTTTTTGTCGAAGTAGTCGCTCAGTGTTTTCTTTGCGCTGTCGTACGCCTTGTCGTCGCCTTTCTCTTCGGTCGTACACGTGAGCCATTTCTCCCACGCTCCATCTCCAGCATGACTGAGTAGAAGAGCTTTTCTTTGTCGATCGTCGTCGATACCCCATGCTATTAACTCGTTTTCGAATTTTGCGAGCCAGTCCGTGAATTTTGCACCAAGATTTGGGTCATCCTTCGCCGTTGTGAATCGTGTGAAGTTACCACACACCATTGATACCGCCATGTTTGTCAGTGTTTGACTGAAAACTTTAGATTTTTTCCGCTAGATAACCTTGTTATGCTGTTTCCTGTGACCAAGGATCCCGTGCTCGTCGCCAATGTAGAGTCTTATGAGGCATTGGTGGGTTTAGACCGCTTTAATAGTATCGCCATCTTGGCTCCGTTACAACTAATTAACATGTGTTCTCTATCCCGTGACGTCATGCCTGTGATCACGTGATACTATACACTACACAGCTCCTCGGCATTGAAAAAGTGGCAACTTTGCATCTTTTGATGCCTGTCTGCTACGGTGAATGGAACATTGACAAAGTTTCCAAGTGCAACTGCAACTTGCTTAAAGTAGGTGTGCTTGGACTCATACCGCATGCACCAAGACCTTACCATTGGCCCAAGCCTGATATAAAATAAGTGTACAGGTCTATTAATTGGATGTTATAATACAGATACAAATCACTATACAATATTATTAATTATACAAATGCAGTAAGTATCATGAGAAACATTTTGTAAAGATATATATATGTAGTTTGAGCACTTTGGCATGGTCCATTGCACCTTTTAAACTGCTTTGTTGCAAGCTTGCTTGCTTCATAGCTAAGGTTCAGTCTGAAACCTCTGTTCTGCACTGATGAGCTCACAAAGAGCGAAACAGTACTGTCTGCAGATTGAGTATATATATATATACTCAAGTAGTTACAAGTTGATTGTCTTGGATCTCCACTATTATTCTACTTATATATATATATAGATATAAATTCTAATATTGACTGATATTAGAACGGTTTTCCAGAGAGTGCTCAACATTATAGGAGCAGTAAATATAATAATAGTTGTAGTTCAAGACTTTTAGAATTGATTCATTGGTTTATTGCTACAGGTCTGTTTCATATGATCATAAAATGACCACACTCATCAGGCAAGTTACAATGAATGACCGTTAATATAACGCTGGCGTTTAAAATAGAATGGTTGCTAGGTGATAATTGCGTTACATAATTTTATATAGATATAGATATAATTCAGGTGAAGTTCACCGGTGAAACCAAGATAGTGCTCTACAATGAAGGAGCGAATTTAACCAATGTGTATACTACTCAGTTTTTGAGTACATAGAGTTTAATACAATTTGTTTCGTAGACCGACTTCACAAACAAATTGTATTAAACTCTATGTACTCAAAAACTGAGTAGTATACACATTGGTTATATATATATATGAGGTCTGCAAACACGAAAGGGGTACATCGTCACCCTCATCACGGTGAAATCAAGAACTCCCCTAAGTGCAGTGTAAGACCCCTTTCTTGCGAGCAGATCTCACGTTGAATATTTTCTGTACTGTGTAAATGCGCAGTGTACATGCGCATTGTCGAAGGAACGGCCATTGTCACGGTATTTTGTCGGTTTATTGGGGCGTATAAAAGTGACGTGTGTCGGATCACATTGATTTGCAGGGGATAACGGCTTGGGACAGGCCTAGTTGGTCGTCTCCATGGATTATCTGAGAAGCGACGTCGTTACGGAAATAGTGCTAAGCAAGGACGCGGTAAGTGCTACGCTAGAACACTGTTGAACATTTTCTGTACTGTGTAAATGCGCAGTGTACATGCGCATTGTCGAAGGAACGGCCATTGTCACGGTATTTTGTCGGTTTATTGGGGCGTATAAAAGTGACGTGTGTCGGATCACATTGATTTGCACGGGATAACGTCTTGGGACAGGCCTAGTTGGTCGTCTCCATGGATTATCTGAGAAGCGACGTCGTTACGGAAATAGTGCTAAGCAAGGACGCGGTAAGTGCTACGCTAGAACACTAAAGATGTGTCTCTTATCCTTGCACACAAATACGCACGTACCTTGACCAAACCACTGACGGACTAAGCGCGATCCTGTCTAGCTTGCATCACAATGAGCGCATGCCGACTCGTCTGCAAAGAACACAATTAGTAATTAAAGACGCATTACAGCAATTGTGCTATCATTGTCGCAATATTAGCTATCAATAAATCTCGAAAATACCGAAGAGAACAACCTTGTCTCCTATGATCTGACGACACAGTATCGTTGCACCACGTGATCGTCAGTCAACAATTGATGTGTCTCTTATCCGTGCACACAAATACGCACGTACCTTGACCAAACCACTGACGGACTAAGCGCGATCCTGTCTAGCTTGCATCACAATGAGCGCATGCCGACTCGTCTGCAAAGAACACAATTAGTAATTAAAGACGCATTACAGAAATTGTGCTATCATTGTCGCAATATTAGCTATCAATAAATCTCGAAAATACCGAAGAGAACAACCTTGTCTCCTATGATCTGACGACACAGTATCGTTGCACCACGTGATCGTCAGTCCCCTGCTCGATTTGGAAGTGGCTAATTAAGCAGCTTTTATAAAATAACTATAAGGATTTCTTTCGTAAAACTCCTTTATTAACGCGAGATTTTACTGATCAAAATTTCAATTCTCCTGAAAAGCGTCAGAAATCGCCCATCATCCAATCAAATCTCACGAAAGAAATCAAAATGGCAAAGCGACCGACAACTTTTATCTGTGCCGTTTACTGTTTTGACACGAAAAACGATTTGAAGAATGCTATTTTCTGTCAGAAAATTACAGAAGAATGCTTGTTACACTTTGTTTTTGTATCCTGTGAACACGAAACAAGAAGAAAAGTGAGAAATGCTGAGCCGAATCACGATCAATGACGAAGAGTCGTCAAACTTTCTGCCGAAATATTTGACAACTTGATGAATGGAGCACGAAGTCAGGTAGCCAAATATCCACAGTTTTTGTCGTATTTTTGAATCTTTTCGTCGCTTTTCTCGACAAGAATGTTTTTACCACAACTAGTCAATTTCTCGCTCTCTCATTGGTCGATCAACCGTGGTCTATCAGAGTGCATACCACGGTTTTCATCGTCTGATGCAAAAATAATAATTTTGTCAAACGAAAAACATGTTTTCAGCTACATATTTTACAGTGACTTTAAAAGAGTACATACCGAACTGACTATCGTAATTTAAACCACAACCACAGTTCATAGCAAGCCAAATCTTTCATCACTTGCAGCTACATTCTCCACAGTTTGTTCTTTCATTCATGTAACAACTAGCTGATCTATCGTATCGATGCTATTCACGGCAAAAATAGTTCATTTGTTGACTTTTGGACCCTCTGATGGTAAATCTATAGAAAATCCACAGACCATGAATACTCCGCTGAAGTGCTGTTTTCTAACGTTATTTCATATTTTTCAAGCGACCTCGTGCTTTTCTCCATTGACTACGTTTTCCAGATTTTAGAGTATTTTTCAGCTTTGTTGACTGTCAAAAAGGCATCTTTCAGATTTTGTATGAAAACCTTTGGAAATTAACGCTTGGAGGCAACTCTTGCATCCAACAAAGGTTTTCATACAAAATTTCGATTTTTGAAAATTCATATATTCGCAATTTGTGAAGCAATCTTTTCCAAACTTCACATTTTTACTAATTTCAACGAGCTCTTTCCAGTTATGATAATCATTTTTTTGTCCTATGAGTTTTGAAATTACATGATAAACCCTCAATTGTGTAAATTACGCAATTCAGCTTATGCTGCAATGTAATTGGGAGCCTCGTTGACTATCTTAGCTCATAGCCAACTCGGACTCGTTGTCTAATTGTTAAATAGCTATGACGTGAATGAAATATTGGAAGAACTAGAGTTTTGTATGCCGTTTACACGCCGTGTGACCGATTATGAATGTAAAGCTGAGTTCGGGTTGGAGAACCTCTCTGAGCCCAGGCCTTGAACATTCCTGATAGTTTTGTTTGCTCTATGGGAACTATGGCAACTGCATGGACTCGATATCGATCGAGGGCGCATTTTCTATTCCTATGACATCATTATTTACCGGACGACCACTCGAGAAGAAAGTTGTTCAGGCAATGTCTTCATGTAGCTGCACGTATTCACGGCGTAAACGCGTCAACTGGTCAACGCATCAACTGGTCAACGCGTCAACTGGTCAACGCGTCCTTGTCTTTCTCTCTAGTAGAGAGAAGCAGCTTGTATTCACGACGTCAACGCGACAACTGGTCAACTGGTCAATGCGTCGCTGTCTTGCTCTCTAGTAGAAAGAAGCAGCTTGTATTCACGGCGTAAACGCGTCAACTGGTCAACGCGTCAACTGTATCAACGCGTTAACTGGTCAACGCGTCAACGCGTCAACTGGTCAACGCGTCTCTACACAGATAGATATGTGGTAAGATATTGGTACTCATTACCTCTCTCACTATGGGACATGGGTGTGGTGGGTGTGCAGAGGTGACAATACAATTTACCCCAATCTTTGTTCATAGTTATAAATAATTTAATAATAATAATAATTTAATAATAATTTAATAATAATAATAATTTAATAATAATAACGCGTCAACTGGTCAACGCGTCAACTGGTCAACGCATCAACGCGTCAACTGGTCAACGCGTCAACTGGTCAACCGGTCAACGCGTCAACGCGTCAACTGGTCAACGCATCAACTGGTCAACGCGTCAACTGGTCAACGCGTTAACTGGTCAACGCGTCAACTGGTCAACGCGTTAACTGGTCAACGCGTCAACTGGTCAACGCGTCAACTGGTCAATGCGTCCCTGTCTTGCTCTCTAGTAGAGAGAAGCAGCTTGTATTCACGGCGTAAACGCGTCAACGCGTCAACTGATCAACGCGTCAACTGGGCAACGCGTCCTTGTCTTGCTCTCTAGTAGAGAGAAGCAGCTTGTATTCACGGCGTCAACGCGTCAACTGGTCAACGCGTCCTTGTCTTGCTCTCTAGTAGAAAGAAGCTGCTTGTATTCACGGCGTAAACGCGTCAACTGGTCAACTGGTCAACGCATCAACTAGTAATTGAGGAATGGGCTTGTATCACCTGATCGCCAGTGACTTTTTAAATTTTCACCCAAGACAAACGAAAAGAGCATAACTGGAAAGAGCATACTAATAGTTACAGGCTTTTTTTGTGTGGAAATGTATGTTGGAGCCGGACGGCACAAATCCTTGGCAAGGCGGGAAACTTTGAAAACCTTTAATTTTTGTCTTTATTTGTTGAATTCTTTTGAAATTTTCAACTTTTACTAATTTGAGTATGCTCTTTCAAGTTATGATAGTTTTCGTTTGTCTCAGTCGGTGAAAATTTAGGTCTGCAAACACGAAAGGGGTACATCGTCACCCTCATCACGGTGAAATCAAGAACTCCCCTAAGTGCAGTGTAAGACCCCTTTCTTGCGAGCAGATCTCACGTTGAATATTTTCTGTACTGTGTAAATGCGCAGTGTACATGCGCATTGTCGAAGGAACGGCCATTGTCACGGTATTTTGTCGGTTTATTGGGGCGTATAAAAGTGACGTGTGTCGGATCACATTGATTTGCAGGGGATAACGGCTTGGGACAGGCCTAGTTGGTCGTCTCCATGGATTATCTGAGAAGCGACGTCGTTACGGAAATAGTGCTAAGCAAGGACGCGGTAAGTGCTACGCTAGAACACTGTTGAACATTTTCTGTACTGTGTAAATGCGCAGTGTACATGCGCATTGTCGAAGGAACGGCCATTGTCACGGTATTTTGTCGGTTTATTGGGGCGTATAAAAGTGACGTGTGTCGGATCACATTGATTTGCACGGGATAACGTCTTGGGACAGGCCTAGTTGGTCGTCTCCATGGATTATCTGAGAAGCGACGTCGTTACGGAAATAGTGCTAAGCAAGGACGCGGTAAGTGCTACGCTAGAACACTAAAGATGTGTCTCTTATCCTTGCACACAAATACGCACGTACCTTGACCAAACCACTGACGGACTAAGCGCGATCCTGTCTAGCTTGCATCACAATGAGCGCATGCCGACTCGTCTGCAAAGAACACAATTAGTAATTAAAGACGCATTACAGCAATTGTGCTATCATTGTCGCAATATTAGCTATCAATAAATCTCGAAAATACCGAAGAGAACAACCTTGTCTCCTATGATCTGACGACACAGTATCGTTGCACCACGTGATCGTCAGTCAACAATTGATGTGTCTCTTATCCGTGCACACAAATACGCACGTACCTTGACCAAACCACTGACGGACT
>JAUJYZ010000569.1:160000-280181 GCA_033675265.1 Actinostola sp. cb2023 | reverse complement strand
TCTAGCTCTTCTAAGGTCATAATATCAACTAAGGCAATAACAAACCTTTGTAGTCTCTTATATAGTTTCCAAATAAAGTATTTTTGATGATTAGCAGTAGTGATTACACAGCCCTTATGGAGAGGGAGGGGTGGTCTATATCGTGGGTTCATGTACTATTACCACGAATGAGACTTGTTTCAATTGGCGTCACGAGGGAATTGAGGGAGGGGATGGGCGGATTGTAATGATCGTGGGAGTTCATGGAATACTATACCGAATTTGATTGTCTAATGGCGTCACGAGGGTCATTTAGGGAGGGGAGGGGGGGGTCTATATCGGGGGTTCTGACTACTATTACCGGGACTGAGACTTGCCTAATGGCTCATGAGAGGTGAGTTAGGGCGAGGGAGGGGGGTCTATCGGGGGTTCATGAGACTAATGTATTCGACTGAGAACTTGCACTAATGGAGTCACGAGGGTTAATTTTCTAAAGTAAGAGTCGGATTAGTTAGTGATGCGAACTTCCGTTCATTACTCGGCATGAGGCCTGTGCCCAACGCTGAGTCAAAAAGGGTGGTCTTTGTTTGGAGGAGGCCACAACGCAGCAGACAACTGTGGTAGCAGGATGTGCGCTAGGCGCTCTGTGCACGCTGAGGCATCGAATGGTCATTGCTGAGATCGCCGAGTGAACCCGTATAGAGCGTCTTGTTCAATATTAAAGTAAAAAAAAAACAAAAAACTTACTACGTTCACACCCGCGTCCTCCCGTCTTAAGCAAGGTTACCCAAGACATCGCTTGTTACACTACAACTTGCTGACGCGTATTTACGTATAGACGTGTACGGCATACGGGATTCTATTCCTGTGACTCCACGTGGTCCAAGCCTTTTCCAGTCTCTCTCTAACCGTAACATCGTTGTAGGAACAATGGTACAGATGGGTGAATCAAAGACTAATTGACTATATTCGTGACAGTGGACCTTATTGCCTGGACAACCGCAAGGAACAGCTTTTTGGTGAAATACAGCGCCGTAGACACACCTTTAAGTCACGAGAAGGTATAGTGGCCGCTCATTGCAAATTATCGCGCTTTTAATAGGCACGCGTCTTAGATATCGTTTGTAGAGCTGGATCGATCTCAGATCGATCTTAGAGCCACTTGGGATTGCACAGTTCACACTGGCGACTGCCTTGAAAGTGTTGTTAGTTTTAGGAGAATACGTTGAAGATCGTTTGGACGCCGAGAACTTCTCGTGTTTCGAATCCCATATCGAAAAGTAGTTAGCATTAAGGAGCCCTGTAGCCGGAATAAAATCAGCCTTTTCTTCCTTTCGCTTTTTTCCTCTGAGCTAAAATTTGCTCTATGGTCAATTTTTATTATATATTTCAGGTTGTAGTGCCCCGGTAATAAAAATCATCACAGAATACACAGAGACGTGCGTTTGTATGCTAGGATAAAACTAAAAGCACGCAAGCAACATAAGCATTAGAAAGAAGAGCAAAGAAAGACTTACATTTATCACCTTACAAGTGTGAGAAAACTTTCTATGCTATAATAAGAAAAGTTAAATCTCATCATTGCTCGTGTTTTCCCATGAACCCGCGCAATGCCGCACTATATAAGGTGCTATTATTAGTGTCACCGAACTTAATACAGTGACACTCGCACGCGACAGTTTCCAATGCGGTCGTACCGTTACATAAAATGGAGTGTTAAATTAAAAAAAAGTATTCACGTAGTAATATTAGCTTTTTGATTGTTGTATAGAATTATAGTTATTTGATATGATTGGCGCCAAGAGCTTAATTAATTTATACTCGTAAACGCGTCCGTTTCCCCAAGGAGGCCTCAAGAAAAGCAAGTATATGTTGTTCAAGAGTGTTTGATTTTCAATTTTCACTAAAGACATACAAGATGTGATGCCTTTGTTGACGATGACTTCATCTTCAGAGTCCTATTTGTAGGAGAAGTCTAGCCTTTCTAGCATCGACGTTCGCAGGGCTCGTGAAGAGCGTCGCCCTGCTCTCCAATTATGATTGGTATTTCGTATACGGGAGGGAGAACTGAAGTTACACTGCTGGGTAGCTTTAGTACGGTGACTTTTTCTTCCTTTAAAATAACCAGCGCAACGTTTCATTGCGTCTTCTAGCTTTAGTTTCCATGGAATGTTTACCGTTTTAAGAACTACTTTCTCTAGAAATCATGCCAACCGAACAGCTAATTTTCGCGTTTGCCAAGGTACTGAGATACAGCTTTGTATCTTGGATGTGTCAAGCCGCTCAGCAGCTTGCAATTCGAATTCTTCGATCATAATTCATGTTCATGCGGTTGAAACGTTCCATGCAGGTTTCGTATAGCTCATAAACGTACTCTTTCATGGTCCTTAGTTGATCTCACGTATTCCCCTGGTCTTCTCGCATTGGATGGAATGATCTTGTTTCCTCAAATGCGGGAACAAGTTTTCACGCAATTTCATCGCAGGAAGTGTTTCCACTTGATGATAGCAATACGTAATATTCAATCACAGATATCCAAACCCGATTCATAATCCGTGACAAGGAAAGATGAGGTCGTCCAAGAGTCAGAGGTCTACTAGCCTGGGTTCTAAGCAATCACGTTTCAGGGCTCGTGGAATGTTTCGCCGTGTCATCCGTATTTTGGTGTATTCCGTATAAGTACATGGGAAACTACTGAAGTAAACATCTGCTGGTGCTTTGTACGGTCACTTTATTCTTCTTTAAAAATAAACAGCACACGTTTCTTTGCGTCCATTTCTAGCTTTGAGTATCTGTCACATGGAATATTACCGTTTAATATAATAGCTGTTCTACTAGAATCATGCCAAACCGATTCGTCCAATTTCCTTTGCCAAGGTGACGTGAGATACAGGCTTTTAATCTATGGATGTGTAGACAGCGCTCAGCAGGCTTTTGCAATTCGATTTTCTTCGATCCATAATTTTCGTTCATGGTTGGAACCGTCCATGCCGCACGGTTTACGTATAGCTCAGAAACGGTTTTGTTTTAAACTCCTTTCATGGTCTTATTGATATAATCGTATTCGGGTTCTGCTCAGATTTGGCTGGTATAAATATTCTTGTTTCATCAAATGCGGGAACAGTTCACAGCAATTTAATACCGCAGAACGTGTTCCTTGATATAGAAACGTACATATTCCATCACAAGATATCCAAAACATTCATCATCCGTCCAAGGAAATGTAGGTCGTCCAAGAGATCAGAGGTCTACTAGCATTGTCTAGCAGTCACGGCTTGCAGGGCTCGTGAATGTGTGTTCGCCTGTCTACCATCTATTTTGTGGTATGCCGTAGACAAAAGGTAGTGAGAAACTGAAGTACACAGCTGGTATAACTTTATACAAAACGGGCACTTTTTCATTGCTTATAGTAATAACAGCAACGATATTACCTTTGCGTCTATCTCGCTTTAGTTTCCATGGAATAATTACCGTTTGTTTGATATTTATAACTTTCTCTAAATCATGCCAACCGATCGCCAATTCCTTTGCCCAAGGTAACTTGAGATACAGCTTTGTATCTTTGATGTACATAGCGCTCGCAGCTTGGCATTCGATTCTTCGATCATAATTTATTTCATGGTTGAAAGGGTCCATGCAGGTTTCGTATATAGCTCATAACGTACTCTTTCATGGTCTTATTGATCTCATCGTATTCGGATCTCTCAGGTTGGAGTGGAAATAGTAAATTAAGCATTCATCCTCTATAAAGTTATTTTTAATGTTGTTACACATAAATTACTTTTATTTTACTGATTGGCACCAAGAGCATATTTTATCCTAAAACTCCGTTTCCCCAAAGAGGAGACAATCAAGGAACCAAATATGTTGTACAAAAGTGTTTTATTTTCAAATTCACAACTAAAAATTTGCGTTCGTTGTGCATCACCATTGGTAAAAAAAATCAATTAGTGAAATTTTTTTAATTAAAGAACCCAGTTGACGGTGTTTGATTTGTTGGCGTTGCTTAATAAGTAAAACCAAGTTCCATGAAACAAAAAGCTCTAACGGAAACTGTTGTACTCAAACTGGTGTACGTCAATGATCAGGAAAAGGTGAGTATCTATTTGCATGGATGTTTATGTTACCATGAATATGGATGCATTTTGGCTTTGTGATACGTATTACAACCGAGCAACACGTGTTATGATTTCCTTTGAAAGGGGGAACAAATTGAGTGTATTAACTATTTACCATCTTGTTTCCTACATTTTTCCATGTTCAACAACGAATGCTTCGCGCTTCTTTCAGAAATATTAGCCCACACGATTTTGTTGTTGTGGCAATTATGGGCACAAAACATTTTTGTCATTATTGTTTTTTAAATTAAAAAAACAAGTTGACATAGCAATAAGACTGAACATGCTTTCACCGTTCATGAAACAAAAGGCTCTGACTAAGACTGTGTATGTTGTGCATGTCAAAGGGTTTTTTCGTTAATTATTTCAGGGGGGGTTAAAAACTTGGGGTTATTTCAGTTGCTTAAAACTGAGTTAGTTTTCTTAACACTGCTCATAAAATTTATCTGCTCATTTCATGCTCATTCTGCTCAATATTTGGTAATTTATCAGTCATGTATAAAAGTGGGTCGTTTTTTTTAATTGAATTGGGCCATTCAAACGCAGCAACAGAGGTAGGAGCAATTACACTGACATGTCTAATTCCACAACGTGCTCTTTCTGCGGTAAAATATTTTCAAGAGGCTTTAATTTGAGACGCCATTTAGAAAATAAATCCTGTAAAATGGATAACGTTTTCGAATACAATCAGAGCCAATACAGTGATGACAGTTCTCCATAGAGAATTTCACCGACGATAGTCAAGAATCAGAATCCAGCGAGAGCATTAGTTATGACTTAAGTGACTCAAGTGACTCTGATGACAATCGATCAATACCACAGTGCTGGGACAACTCTAATTGATGAAGCGATGGGACGACATGAGAAGTAGAGGTAGAAAAGCTTATATGGAAGTATGAAACAGCAAGGTGAAACAAAACCGAGTGCTAAAAAAATAAAAAGCACATAATAAAATGCTGCCAGTTTTTAGAAAAGAAAAAAAGAAAAAGTATTGGCATGGAAAATTAATTGGAATGGATGCATGCAATGAATTCTGAAAAGAGATCCATTTTATCAAAAGATCACGAGAACTGTTTAGACAGGATCTACTAGAAATTAATTACAGGGGAGTATGGTTTTAAAAAGAGAGGGCAACGCAACGTGGCCATTCATTAAACGAATGTTTTTGTTGAACGATCTAATCAAATCAGTTAGATGACGATGATGATGTCTCTGACCAAGATGTTTAAATACATTAAATTCGCAACCGGCTGAAAATAAACACGCAAACATGTTATGATTTTTCAAGTCTTAAAAAGTTTTATTTTTCATTCCTTCCTTTTTAACATAGTTCAGTATTACAGCTATTACTGTTTAAATTTATAACCCTCTACTGAAAAAAATTACAGGAATATAATTAAAGACTTCAGTTACAATTTAAATTTCTTCACATTCTATTTTATGACCGGTATTTAAAAGTTCGTAAGATTCTGGCCCAACTTCCTGTCTATACACAGCTGCATACAGTATTCTTGACTTCTTGATTTTTACGAATAAGTACCCATGCTCCATCCAGATTTGAGGATGCCCCCAGTCCTTAGTAAACGCCGATAAACTCTGCAGTAGCCGCACGTCTAGTTTCATCAGCAGAATCATTAGGAATACATTCCATTCTGTGGCTGTTACTGTAGATATAAATAAACTGAGATAATTGGGTTTAGATTCTGACGTGCGTGGTATGAATAATCAGACAATGAAAAAACGACCCACTTTTATATGACGATCATTACCAATTGAGCAGACTGAGCATGAAATGAGAGTTGCATTTAATGTGCAGTATGATAGCATGATTTGAGCAGAATAATGAGCATGACATGAGCACATGTGCAGTATGAGCAAGAATTTGAGCCCAAAATGAGCAGTATTAGCATCAATTGAGCAGAAAATGAGCAAAAATGAGCATGAATTGAGCAGTAATTGAGCAGAAAATATGAGTCATTTTATTTTAGAAAGAGTCTCAAACCTGTGGGACATCAATGAAAACTACTTATCTGTATAACAAACGACTCTCAAATAAATCATAAACCTTGCGTTACGAACTTCGTTCGTTTCCATAGAGACGACAGAACAAGCGCTGTGAATGTATTTTTTTTCTAACTCAGTTTACTATAAATAGAGAGAGACCGTATCTTTTACTTTTCATTCTTATCAAGAATACGCATAGATGAAATGGGGTGTTTTTCTTCTCTTCCATCAATTAAACACGAAGTTCCGGTATAATAAAAGGACGCTGCCCAGAGAATACAACAATGCATTTGTTTAATCAACCATTGTTAGTCCCATATTCATGTGCATGTTCATGTAGTGATACAAAGATTAATTAGCAACGTTATTGTCCTACCCCTGGGCAGGCTACTTTTATACATACCGGAACTTCGTGTTTAAAGTGAGACACTTTCTGAAGCAAATCAGATGTGTACTTGGGTGTTACATTATTGATTATTAGTGTTTGTCTCTGACTTCTGTTTTTCATATATAGACGTTCGGCCATTAATCAATGGCCTTCATCAGTATATAATCGGAAACGTTGCGATCTTTGAAATACTTAACGTTTGCGGCGCGCGCTTGATGTCCTTGCGCGCGCTTATTTCTTAGTCCCATGATGGTCTTGTAAGACTTCAGAAATTTTGAATGCAATCATTCCCTGCGTTGGCATCTTGGCCCGTGAACCACAATTACAATTACCCCCGCCTAAGATCATACAGAACTGTGAGAGAAACATTAAATCAAAGAAAGAACAGACCTCCAGTTTACCAGTGCAATGACCAAACGACGTCGAGGAACAAAAAAGATCAATTGTTGTCCTTCCTTACGTTAAAGGCGTGTCCGAGAAAATTAGCAGAGTTTTTGGAAACAACACAACTTGGATGTTGCTTACCGCCCTCTGACCAAACTGTGCAATCTCTTTCCCCGACCAAAAGATCGCAAAGATGCAAGCAGCGAAACTGACATAGTATACAAAATCAAATGCCTCAGAATGTGATTTTGTAGACTATGGCCAGACAGGCAGATCAATGAAAACACGAACTTCGGAGCACAGAGGGAGCCATTGCTCACAACCACCCTAACTCAAAGATAGCACAGCACAGCAACGAAACAGGACATTCGTTTGACTTTAAAAAACATTACAATTGTGGACAGAGAAAAAAAACTACCACCAGAGGCTTTTCCTTGAAGCGTGGTTCACAGGGCCAAGATGCCAACGCAGGGAATGATTGCATTCAAATTTCTGAAGTCTACAAGACCATCATGGGACTAAGAAATAAGCGCGGCGCAAGGACATCAAGCGCGCGCCGCAAACGTTAAGTATTTCAAAGATCGCAACGTTTCCGATTAATACTGATGAAGGCCATTGATTAATGGCCGAAACGTCTATATGAAAAACAGAAGTCAGAGACAAAACACTAATAATCAATAATGTATCGTAAACCTGACTGCAACTTCAAGATATATATCATTACTTGGGTGTTGTTCAAGTACAATAGTTTATTAGCTCCGTTGATGGCGAAAAACAAAATTCAAAAATATTTGGAAAGCGTGTATTACAATCCAAAAGAACCGGGAAGTTTTACAGCCCCCGAAAGTTTTTACCGTGCTGTCAAAGAAAGAAAGAAACACAACATTTCAAGGAAGCAAGTGTATGAGTGGCTTAATACACAGTCAACTTACACTTTACACAGAAGAACACATAAAAAATTCAAAAGAAATCGAATCATTGTTGGACGAATCGATGAACAGTGTGAAGTATACTGAGGTCTTGCAACATTTTTTTGATAGTTATAACAACAGTTATCATACTTCCATAAAAACTAAACCAAGTCTTGTATCTCAAGAAAATGAAGATCACATATGGCATGTTCTCTATGATCGTGACCTAATTGACGGTCCCATTAAGTTTAAATTTCACATCGGCGATAATGTTCGACTTTCTAAACTGAAAGGTCACTTCGAAAAAGGATACACAACTACGTTTACGAAAGAAATTTTTACCATTTCAAAGCGTATTGCAAGAATACCTCCAGTTTACAAAATTAAAGATTCAAACGGTGAAGAAATAGAAGGAACTGTGTACGGTAACGAACTTCAACTTGTGAAAGACCAATAAAAGAATTATATTTCAAGTTGGGTTTCAGTTTTATCTAATCTACACGACATGACAGAACCACAGTTTTTTGTCCTTCTCCCCTCCAATGCTTCTCTTGGACTATACAATAACAACACCTTGACCAGTTACACTGTTCATCTCCCCGAAACTATTTTGTTAGAAGGCGAATATGAAGTTGGTCTACAAAGTATCATTTGGCCGAGGACATTTTACAACATTACAAAAAGTTCTGAGCGTCTATATTGGCACCAACCTTCCGGTTTGTCTGACGTAGTTCTCCTTTCTATAGGGAATTTTGAAACAATTACCAGCTTAATTGACCATATATCAACGACAAATTAAAAGAGGCTGGATATAAAACGTTACTTCCAAACAATTTATCCCAAATCTTGGGATTTGGTGGAAAAGAAATAATGATAACCGAATCTCAATACAGTCCTTTCGTCGCAGATCTGAGTGGAGGTATTCAATGTTTATACATCTACGCCGATATTGCAGGATATCAAATAGTTGGAGACACCAAGGCAAGGTTACTTAAAGTCATACCGATTGAAGGAAAGTATGGAGACACAGTGTACAAATCGTTTGATGTACCAACCTATTATCCAGTTGGAACTAAAGAATTTCAAGACATCAAAATTGATATAAGAGATGGATCAGAACGTAAAATTCAGTTCGAAAGAGGCCGCGTGGTTGTTAACTTGCATTTTAGACAGAGACAGTTATCATATCTTGTGTACATGAAAAAGAAAAGAAAAGAAAATGAATCGAAAACACATCTCACTCCCAGAACCTTACAAACATTACTATTTGAATCAAGCTCAACAGAAAGGTAGCGGTGGGCCTTATTTTGCGGGAAGACTATTTCAGCGAGGCCACGGTCAGAGAGGGGGCGGAATTGGAAATTGTTTTGGAAGCTTGTTTCGAAAAGCTTTACCTTTCTTAACAAAAGCATCTAAGCACATTGGAAAGGTAGCGCTCAAAACCGGTGCCAATGTTCTATCAGACACAGGTTCGGGTCAGCGCTTTCAAGACTCTATCCAAAATCGCTTGCAAGAATCTGGGATAGGTTTAAAACGTAACTTTGCAAAACAAGTTAAAAAACGCTATGAGTACTCAAACTGGTTCTGGAAAAAAACGCAAGCCAAGTCAACAGGGCACGAGAGGATCAGAAAAGAAACGAAAACAAACCAAATCGAAGTCAAAACCTATAAAAAGCAAGAAAGCATCGAAAGATATCAGATCGTCGAAAGCAACCAAACCGAGAACATTTCAGGATATTTTCGGGTCTAAACGGTAAACATGACTTTAATTCACCCTCGCTCACAAGAATGCATGGTTGAGGAACTTCACTTGTTTTCTGTCAGTCCAACTCAAAACAGTATTGTCAAAAAGTCTGACATTGAATATCAGCCCATTTCTTCTATTAGTAGTTCTACGCCTGTCGAATTCAACATCCCCGGTACTGAAGACTATATTCACCTACCCTATACTCAACTCTACGTATCGGCTCGTATCAAGCATAAAGATGGATCCAATCTTGATGCAGATTAAAAAATAGGACCAGTGAATAACTTACTCCATAGTCTTTGGCGACAGGTAGATGTCTCTTTTGGATCAACGCAAGTATCGAGTTCAACCAACACATACAGCGCAGAAAGCTACAGTAAAACTGTCCTGAATTTTGGGATGAGTGCTAAAAAATCTCAACTCCAAGCTGCCATGTGGTATGGCGATACATCAGGAGCTTTTGAAGATGCAAAGGTTACAGGGAGAAATGTAGGATTCAAAAGCCGAAACGCACTGGTTAAAGAATCTACTGAATTCGAGTTGGTCGGTCCTCTGTACTGTGATGTGTTCATGATTCAAAAATATCTCTTGAGCTTTGTTGATCTAAAAATCAAACTCGTTCCAAACACAGCTGAATATTTTCTGATGTCAGATGAAGGAGGTAAAGAATATCAGATCATTTTTACCTCCATAAAACTTAAGGTGCGAAAAGTCAAGATTGCTAATCATGTAATTGTAGCACACGAATCAGCTTTGAGTAAGGTCCCCGCAGTTTACGGTGTCCCGAGATCTGTGTGCAAGTCCTTCACCATACCAGGAACGACGCCCTCTCTTGTGAAAGATAACGTGTTCAACGGACAAATTCCAAAACGACTTATTGTGTTCATGAACAAGTCAACTGCTACCAACGGAAGCTACACATCAAATCCCTTTAACATGGATTTATTTTCAATTTCTTCCATCGGTGTCTATGTCGATGGAGAACAATCGCCTTCTAAACCGCTCAAGCTGAATCTAACAGGTACTATAACAAAATGTACTTAGAAAGTTTTCAGACACTCTTCACAGGGACAGGGAAGTATCACGACGATGCAGGAAATCTAATCACCCGAGATGATTACCATAAAGGATATGGATTCTTTGTGTTCGATCTCAGGCCTGATGGTTGTGATGTATCTGAGTACTTGGGACTCAGAAAGAGAGGTAATCTCTCTGTTTTTAGTACGGCTTTGACTGAGGCTATAAATTTGTTTTGCATTGGAGAATTTGATAACATTATCGAGATTGATCGAGAGAGAAACGTGCTGTACGATCACACATCATGAACACTTTACAGTTGATGCAAGTTATGGAACAAGACCTCAAAAGTCGCAATAAGTTCTGTGGTATATACGCATCTGACACGCTCCCCTCTGAAATTGAACATTTTCCATGTGGACTTATTGTCAATACGGACATTCAAGCAGGAAAAGGATCACACTGGCTGGCAATGTACTTTCCAACCAAGGAGAGTGGATAATTTTTTGATTCCTATGGAAATCCACCAGACTTTTATCGAAAGAATTTTGAAACATTTCTAGACGCTCATTCCAGAACTTGGACATATAATCATCGCTGTTTGCAAAGTTTGAATTCAAGTACATGTGGACAATTTTGCCTTTATTTCATTATAAATAGAAATCGTGGTAAATCGTTATCAATGATTGTTAAATCATTTAGTAAAAATCCGTCAATAAATGATCACCGTGTAAGTGTTTTTGTTCGTAGATATCTTAGCCTTTTAAAAACCAAAAGACAAAGTAAACATCAGATAGCATTGACTCGCATGCAAAATAGAATCAATCAAAATCAATAGATAACAATAGATGTGTAAGTAAAAAACAACTTTATTATTCAATTAAACTGACAAAAAAAAAAAGTACAAATATTTGTCTTCTAGTATGTAACCCAATTATCTGAGAAGCGTTTAACTCTAACACGCTTGAGAGATGGGTTCTTTCCTCGCATTCGTGGTGTAGTTGGTGGTGTTGGAGGGTAGATATAGTTTTCATCAGTCATTTTAGCGGGTTCTTTAGTATTGAAAGGGGTAGAGCGTGATTCTTTCTTGTGCATTTGAACAATATGACTTCGACGCTTCTCGTTTCGCAAGAGATATTTTGTTTATCTTGTCCAACGATTCGGTAAACTGCTCCCATCCCTTTGGATCAAATTTTTTTCTAGACCTATGAACCAGGAATCGGGCGCTCATTAATCGTGACTTCGCCTTTGTCGTTCCACGAAACGTGATCACTATTTGCCTTCAATCGATTAATCATGGACTGGGCCAAAGTGCGTGAGCTTTTTGGAATAGATTCAATAATTTCGTTGTCCGTCAATGGGTGTTGGCCACTTTGTTCAGTTTGAGGTTTGATATCACGCTTTTCACCCTCTTCTTTGTTTTCCTGACTACTTGTTGAAGCATTTTCTTGGTGAATCTTAACGGTAGGAATAAACTGACGCTTTTGTTCTTGAACTTTCGAGAAAGCGCTGAAGGTTTTGATTGTATTGCGCTACCTTATCATCTGCCGGTTTCTTAGTATCGTGTAGAATGTCTTCCATCTTCTTGTCCAATCGAATCAAAGATTTTGTCGTAGGAACGGTCTGCATGTTTTCTTTGCGTTCCAACATGTCCATGAATTCTTCAGGAACAAGAACCATACGCTTAGAATACTTCATCGCTTAAGAAAACAATTCGGTAAGAGCTGAAATAGCAGGAGGTAAGAGAGTGAGTAAAATCGATCCACCACTCTGTACGATGTAGCGTTTTTTATGCTTGAATGGAACTTGGCGATCTGCTAAACGTCTTAGTTGTTCTCTGAACCCACGAAGCTTGCTCTTCTGAGAGGGTGACAGTTTTACAACTCCTTTTAATACGTTGATTGCAAGTTCGCATATTGTTAGGATCAGGTCTTTATCGCAGTGTTCGAGTAAAGCTTTTCGCTGCTTTTTATTACATTTTGCTAAAACGGTCAAGAAATCCATGTTACGTCTTACACGTTCCGACATTTTAAATTGAAATGGTACAACTTTTTTTCATCACCTACTTTTATAAACGTTTTACGTACGATACATGTCGTTCATTAGGAAAAATATTTGTGCGAAGTCTGAAATCTCGATGAGTGCTGGGGTGCATGTCAAATAGCAAATAACCATACATCTTGTCAGTTGCATCGTTGAAACTTTCTAATGCGTATAGACGGTCAGTCCTATCACAAAACGCTTGTTGAACCAAGGTAGAAATACCAAGAGAATCACGACAGTTTTTGAAAGCAAAAATGTAATGACAGTTTAAAGATATTGTGCGAGAAAACTTCCCTGGTGGAAATAAGTTCTGGACAATGTAGATTACCGTGATATTTCTATGATGAGAATGTTTTGTCATGAGATCAGCCATACGCTGGTCGTTAGAACACGAAGCCATCAGATCGTCAACAATCATAATTCCTGGTTGGTTTTCAAACAAGTCGAGAACGTTATCTTGGAATCCGTCTACAAAAACGATATTAGGTACTTCCTCTTTGAACTTAACAAAGCAAGACTGATATGCCCCATAACAGTAAACAATTTTGAAAATTTCTCCAGCAAACATCTCTTCAAGGTCTTTCAACAATTTCAGTGTTAAAACTGTTTTTCCGCATTATACTTGAAGGAGTCTTAAACCTTACATCTGCCATGGCTGAGGCATTTATATACTAACGAGAAAAGTACAACAGAACAAAGTATTTATCAATTTACTTTATTTTTATTGACACACTTTCTTTAACTAATAAGGTGATACATAGTCCAACTTTTCAATAAGTAATTGTTCAAGTTCTTCTCTCTTTCTACTAACAATTTCTTGACGGGCATCTGAACACTGGTATTTCAAGAGTTCGAGACCATTCAAAGCAGGAATCAGTGGGGCTGATAATTTCATGAACATCGCCACAAGTTGGTTGTCGTTTACTTGCTGTAGCGCCTCTGTCAGGTAACGATACACTTTGATATCGTTTTCCAACATCAAGCAATCGTGTTGGCGTTGTGAAGGATGATCAATAATACATCCTTCACATTTTTTGTTGACGAGATCCAAAATGATATTGATAACAACGTACGCGTAGGCTTGGATAAGCATGTTTTCAATTTCTTCTTGTCTTGGCGTAGTTTCAGGTTCACTTGGTGAAACATCGCAGCTGAGTTCCGGAATCATCAAAGCCAAATGATGGTTTTCATCGTCTGATGTACTAGCAGCATTTCCGTCTATTGGGAGTAGTGGTGGTGTTTCTTTAATATAATCGGCAAAGGCATAACCAATGTCATCGTAAAGACTGATAAATGTTTCCTCTGTTTCCACGATTTCGTACTCAAAAAACAGGCCTTGATCGTCCTCAAGACCAAAGTTCTTTCTTATAATTGTTAACTGATTCATGTCATCAATTCAGTCTTGACCTTATGCAACAGATTGATGGAACCAATTTAACTTAGCACAGCTTTATATGTAATTTGGCGTGCTATTCGCGATGAGCCTAGGAACTAATGACATCACCATGCTATTACCATACTCTTCTTTCATATGAAAATATTTGATTTGGCTTATAAAGCGTTAAACGTGCTGTCATAAATCACTCTGCTCTTGCCCAACAGATCGGTATACAAAAAAGTACAAAATCTACAACGAGATGGAGTTGAGAAGTGGTCGAATTGTAAAGCGACTGAACTTTACCAAAAAAGTAGTTAAAAATAAAACAGCGATCAGTGATCAGATGATTGATCTTATCAACAGAATGTCAAAGTTGAACATTACAGGGCAAACCAAAGAGACAAAAGTAATCAAAGAGCTGAAAATACTGTTCCGATTTCTGTTTTATGAAATGTGTGAATCCGTAGGAATTCATAAAAGAATAAGACTCCTTACAGAGAAAACAGGAAGACCTCTGACTCTTGACGACCTCATTTCCTTGACGGATGATGAATCGTTTTGGATATCTGTGATGGAATATGTACGTTGCTATATCAAGGAACACTTTCCTGCGATGAAATTGCTTGAACTGTTCCCGCATTTGATGAAACAAGAATATTCCATCCAATCTGAGAGACCCGAATACGATGAGATCAATAAGACCATGAAAGAGTACGTTTATGAGCTATACGAAACCTGCATGGACGTTTCAACCATGAAAGAAATTATGATCGAAGACTCGAATGCAAAGCTGCGAGCGCTGTACATCCAAGATACAAAGCTGTATCTCAGTACCTTGGCAAAGGTATTAGCGTTCGGTTGGCATGATTTAGAGAAAGTTATATTAAACGGTAACATTCCATGGAAACTAAAGCTAGAAGACGCAAAGAAACGTTGCTGTTATTTTAAAGAAGAAAAAGTGACCGTACTAAAGCTACCAGCAGTGTACTTCAGTTTCCCTCCCTTATACGAATACAAAATAATGGAGACAGGCGAAACATTCACGAGCCCTGAACGTGATGCTAGAAAGGCTAGACTTCTTTACAAAAGACTCTGATGATGAAGTCATGTAACAAAGATTACATCTTGTATTTTAGTTGAAAATTGAAAATAAAACACTTTGAACAACATATACTGCTTTCTTGATGTCTCCTTGGGAAAGGGAGTTTAGGATAAAAATAAGCTCTTGGCGCCAATCATAAAATAAATAATTTATACAACAAAAAAATAATTTATACGTGAATACTTAATTTAACACCCAGTTTTTACTGCTGACCGCATGAAATCGCGGGAGCAAAATGTGACTATAAGTGCACCTATAGTAGTTACGTCATTATCTCGCTTATTATTCGTAATTTTGTAATTTTCGAACATTATCCAAAATGTGACAACCTGAATCTGAATTCCACGGCTTTTCCATTTCCTTTTCGAGCCGTGATACAATAAATTACTTTTTACATTAATTTCTTTCATAATAATATTCAAATTTTACAAGGAAATAATCGAGCGTTCACACTTGGATCGATCTGAGATCTGGAGATCGATCTACAAAAAAAATTGCGTTTACACTTAGCTCGCATTTGAATTAGGTCGATGTCTAGAACTCCATTGTGAACACTGCCTAAATAACAAGTACGTTTGTTTGTAGCTTGGAGTAGTATTTATGCTAATGATCATGAAACAACATTTAAACAAATAGGTCCTGCTATAGGATATCGTATAGGGCTTGTATTGAAAACTTAAACGTCAAAGCTTGTAATTTTGTTCTTCAAACTGCACGAGCTTCTTGTAATAATGTGGTAACTAAAATGTCTTTGATCAAATTAAAGCAAAATATTCTCCAGAAAACAAGCATTAGAATAAAAACAAATGACAGATCATCACAAGAGTCTTGTGTTCACGGGAACCTAAAATAGACTCTAGTCGATAATAAGAAACTATAATATATATATATATACAAAAGTCTATGCTTTTTATAAAATATAAAAATAAATATACATCAGTACAATAATAATAATAATAATAATAATAATTCAGACATGATTTGTTTCTTCTACGTATTTATTTATTTTTCCGAGCTTTCGGGCTCTTGGCCCATCATCAGGGACGAAAGGAAAAAATAACGAATTTTTCACATGGCGTGGAAAACAAATAAAACAAAACAAAAACGTTGGCGTAGCGCGCGCGCTCACAATAGAATGCGCTCGAGCAAAATACCAATACATGGTGGAATAAATGAAAGATAGAACAAATAAATTACAAAAATAATGATAACTATCGGTGCAAAAGAGGGAAATACGTGTTAGGCAAGGTTCTGCCACAGTCTCTGTTAAACAGTGCCTGATTGTTTATAGCTATAAACCAAGCCTCGGTCCATCTTCTCTTCACCCAGTTGTTTTCACTCGCCAGAACTCTTGTATCTTCCCATGCTATGTTGTGGTTGAGGGCATTTGCGTGCTGGGCCAGAGCGGAGGCATCAGTCTTTGCAAGCCTCACGCTCGCCTTGTGTTCTTTGCGTCTGGTGTCTAATGATCTTTTTGTCTCGCCCACATACACTGCTGTACAATCCTCGCATGGTATTTCGTACACCACTCCTGTTTTCTTCCCTAACGGTATCTCATCCTTCGGTTTTGACAACAGCTGCCTCAATGTAGTCAGAGGTTTGATTGATGTTTTCACATTGTAGCCCTCAAGTACTCTCTTGATTCTTTCCGTGGTTCCCTCGACGTAGGGAAGTGTCGCAAAACCGCTGGGTTGCTGTATTTGACTGTCTTTGTCGTCAGGCCGTTTAAGTGGAAGCATGTGTCTCTTGAGAAATCGCTTAGGGTAACCATTGTCTTTATGAAGACAGGTAAACACGTGTTGTTGTTCTTCACGTTTGCTCTGCTCTTGAGTTGGAATGGAGCAAGCTCTGTTGTTGAGCGTGCGGATCACAGAAGCTTTGTGCATGGATGGGTGGTGACTCTCAAAGTGTAAGTATCTACCGGTATGGGTCTTTTTACGATAAACGCTGATGTCAATACTTCCGTCAGCGTTTACAACATTAAGGGTGTCCAGAAAAGGTAATCCTTCAGGGAAGTACCTTTCCACAGTAAACTTTATGTTGGGATCTTGTGAGTTGAGGTGTTGGTGAAATGTATCTATATCTCTCCTCTTGATAACACACACAATGTCGTCAACATATCTCTTGAATATCCGGGGAGGACTGGCATATGTTGCTATTGCTTTACTTTCAAGTTCCTCCATCACCAGGTTAGATATAACGACAATAAAGCAATAGCAACATATGCCAGTCCTCCCCGGGTATTCAAGAGATATGTTGACGACATTGTGTGTGTTATCAAGAGGAGAGATATAGATACATTTCACCAACACCTCAACTCACAAGATCCCAACATAAAGTTTACTGTGGAAAGGTACTCCCCTGAAGGATTACCTTTTCTGGACACCCTTAATGTTGTAAACGCTGATGGAAGTATTGACATCAGCGTTTATCGTAAAAAGACCCATACCGGTAGATACTTACACTTTGAGAGTCACCACCCATCCATGCACAAAGCTTCTGTGATCCGCACGCTCAACAACAGAGCTTGCTCCATTCCAACTCAAGAGCAGAGCAAACGTGAAGAACAACAACACGTGTTTACCTGTCTTCATAAAGACAATGGTTACCCTAAGCGATTTCTCAAGAGACACATGCTTCCACTTAAACGGCCTGACGACAAAGACAGTCAAATACAGCAACCCAGCGGTTTTGCGACACTTCCCTACGTCGAGGGAACCACGGAAAGAATCAAGAGAGTACTTGAGGGCTACAATGTGAAAACATCAATTAAACCTCTGACTACATTGAGGCAGCTGTTGTCAAAACCGAAGGATGAGATACCGTTAGGGAAGAAAACAGGAGTGGTGTACGAAATACCATGCGAGGATTGTACAGCAGTGTATGTGGGCGAGACAAAAAGATCATTAGACACCAGACGCAAAGAACACAAGGCGAGCGTGAGGCTTGCAAAGACTGATGCCTCCGCTCTGGCCCAGCACGCAAATGCCCTCAACCACAACATAGCATGGGAAGATACAAGAGTTCTGGCGAGTGAAAACAACTGGGTGAAGAGAAGATGGACCGAGGCTTGGTTTATAGCTATAAACAATCAGGCACTGTTTAACAGAGACTGTGGCAGAACCTTGCCTAACACGTATTTCCCTCTTTTGCACCGATAGTTATCATTATTTTTGTAATTTATTTGTTCTATCTTTCATTTATTCCACCATGTATTGGTATTTTGCTCGAGCGCATTCTATTGTGAGCGCGCGCGCTACGCCAACGTTTTTGTTTTGTTTTATTTGTTTTCCACGCCATGTGAAAAATTCGTTATTTTTTCCTTTCGTCCCTGATGATGGGCCAAGAGCCCGAAAGCTCGGAAAAATAAATAAATACGTAGAAGAAACAAATCATGTCTGAATCAATGGTACCTACGTACAGAAACCTACTAAATAATAATAATAATAATAATATTAATAATAATAATGAATTGAAAGTATTTAACTTCGTCAGGCAAAAGAAATAGACGACAAACGCGTATTCAGACGTTTCGCCGGTGAAGGCTTCATCAGTGGTATATTTTAAACTGAAAATCACTCTCTAAATAACTTACATTTGAATAGTGAAATACCCAGTGGTATTAGTTGATTAAACAATGCTTAATAATTACAATACAGTAAATAGATGTGGTGTCCTGGGAATAGTAATTACTGTATTGTAATTATTAAGCATTGTTTAATCAACTAATACCACTGGGTATTTCACTATTCAAATGTAAGTTATTTAGAGAGTGATTTTCAGTTTAAAATATACCACTGATGAAGCCTTCACCGGCGAAACGTCTGAATACGCGTTTGTCGTCTATTTCTTTTGCCTGACGAAGTTAAATACTTTCAATTCATTTATTACCAGGCATGGCATCCAATAACTGTTCTTAATAATAATAATAATAATAATAATAATAATAATAATAATAATAATAATAATAATAATAATAATAATAATAATAATAATAATAATAATAATAATAATAATAATAATAATAATAATAATAATGATAATAATAATAATACACTTTATTTAAAGAGGGTGACTAGAGTTACACAAAGTAATTTTCATCCAAGCCCAAAAAATGTGCAAAACAAAATGTACAAAAAAATGTGCAAGAACTAACATCAAAATCAATAAGAATTAATTATTATTAATAATTAGTCAGTGTACGTTTGCTCATAAAGCAGAAATGCCTATTTTAAAGGTTTTGATAGTTCCCGATGTGTTTTGATGTGTTTTTGACTGTTTCATTGCACAGGTCATTGCCCAGGTCAGCGGTCCATGTATTCTAACATTCTTTCTGATCGTACGGACTACTACGACCTTTTGAGGAAATGGCTCGCCCCCGTGACTGATTCACCTACACGTTGGGTCACGTGTTTTGACTCCAAAAAAGATGGCTGGTCTGCTGCTACCTTCCACTCAAAATGCAATAACAAAGGTCCAACGATTACAATCATCAAAGTAAAAGACTACATATTCGGTGGTTATTCAGATAAGGATTGGCGTAAGTACCATTTCTTTTGTTGAACTGTCTCCTCCAAATGGTTTGCAGATGGCATAGCTAATTAAGCATAATTGTTGCATGGGAAATATACTGATTGTGAGTTCCAAATTCATTTCGACCAGCTCACGTTTCAAGTTATTCATTTATTTTGCCTAAAACGTATTAAGGATACGGTTCACCTTGGCGGGTACGTCTCGGAAAACATTTTTAATTTCCTTATTATTTGACCAATTCCCATCAACTTTACATCATTTTAAAGCTAATAGAATGAAGATCGCCATAATACCGTGATATTTTCTTTTAAATTAAAAATGGAGACGTCGCGGGTCATTGTTTTGAAAACGACCGTCTCCGTTTGACCGAATTAATAGACCTTGCGTTACATCCGACTCTATTGATCTTTATACCATATTAATCACGACACTTTGACCTGTCAAACCGTATCAGGCTTTTGTCATATTCGATGTCGATCAAAAGTTATCTTAGTTGAAGTTTAATCAATCATAAATGTTGTTTCTTCTTCAGTTAACACGTTATAACTTTTGAGCAAAAATCAAAATCAAAAATTCCTGACACAGTTTTTATCTTCAGTTAGTCTGCTAACTTATGTCAAAGTTTTATCCATCAAATCTAAGTACCCTATTAATTCAAAAATATCTTGGTAACTTTGCGAAAACTCAACAAGGAGAAAATGACCTTTGAAAATTTGCAAACATTGTCACGCCCACTTCCTGCAACGGACACCATGCCATCCAATCACGTTCATCCTTCACCACATTGTTTACATTGAGGACGCAGAAATAGTAAGGTCGTATTACTTATTGCTCTCGTTTGCGCTCAAACTTCAAAGTCTTCGCGAGGCTGCCTGCTACGATCGTAAAATAATAATATTCCGAAATCAAAAAAAGCGAAATCCATCAAATAGGGACAGGATCTAGAGAAGGTACCGAAAGAAGCATTACAGGACTCCCGGTCCTAATGGGATTATGACACCAAAGACGTTGTGTTTAGAAATCAGAAATCCGTGTTTCTTGCGAATATCTCGTAAATAAAAAACATTTTCAACCAGAAAACACTAAAAAATGAAATTTCGATATGAAATCCATCCGTTAGTGACAAAAACAAAAAATCGTCAAACTTTTTCCACTCAAGGTGAACCGTATCCTTAAGTTCACATTAGGTTCACATTCTCGCAAATTTAATTCAGAAGCAACATAAGAAACAGAGAAACAAGCAAGGAACGTTCTTACGTCGAAATGAAATAGAGTCGTTTTGATATGAGTGGGAAAGTTACCGTACCGTGTCGTATTGCTTGATTTCAATGACGTCATTTCCGGCCTTGTGAGGAATTTTCATCAGCTGAATTGCACCTTTTCATAGAATACTCTCTGCTTGATAGCACATGGAGGGCAGTGTTTGCCCGTCATTTGAAGCAAATATTGAGATTCAAGGAGTTTTAACAGCTGATTGAAAGCCAGCAATTGAAAAAGTTTGATTGGATGAGATGCATCTGCACGCTTTTTGATTGGTTCAGAAAGGAAGCCATTTGAGTGTCACGGTACCGTAGGTTTCCCACTCATACGAAAACGACTCTATGCCCTGTCAAAGTGCAATCGTGACTAAACTCTCAACTTAAAGCGGCGCCTTACATAGCCTCTGTTCCTACCTGGTCAGTGTTCAAAATGTTTCAAGTATTGGTCATCAACAGAGCATTTTGGAATTACGCTGCTGTGAGGTGCAGATGTAAACAAAGCCGCGGTCTGTATAGAGCTGCGGCATACTGATACAGCGTCGATACTTAGTGGAGCCCCCTTTACATCCTGAATAGTATATGCCTACTCTACACACACTGCTATGAGTTGAGAATTTGTGTGTTCTTAACGATGGCTATTTTCATTTCAGATTCCCAAGGTGGTTACACGAGCTCCAGTAACGCCTTCCTGTTCTCTTTCAAAAATCACGACAACTTAAAGCCGTTTAAAAGCTAAAGTCAAAAAGATTGTGTATGCCGTAGTGAGTAATGGAGATTATCTGCCAACATTTGGTGCCGGCCATGACATACACATTGCTAATAACGCCGGCAGCAACACTAACTCCTACAGTAACTTGTTTCATTCCTACATTCAGGTTCTAGATTATAGTTATGGGTCTACCAAGGCAAAGAATCTTCTAGCGGGGTCATTCAAGTTTCAGCCCAATGAACTCGAAGTTTTTCGACAAGCTAAATGAACGCACAAAACCAAACACTAACTACTTTATAAACACGCCCTAGAGAGTCGTTGTCGTATGAGAGTGGGAAAGTTACGGTGCCGTACCGTATTGAAAAGTTTGATTGGATGAGATGCATCTGCACGCTTTTTGATTGGTTCAGAAAGAAGCCATTCGAGTGTCACGGTACCGTAGGTTTCCCACTCATACGAAAACGACTCTATAAACAAGTACCGCTAGCTAAGCTGCATGATATCATGATCGTCTCGGTTTGCATTGTTCTTTCGAGGACATCAAACCACTGAATGTTGATAGAAGTACACGGATTGCCGTCTAATTTTCCCGCCTAGACCATGTTGTATTTAGGGTCGTTCTTAAATAGTGCCGCTATAAGAGCTTGATACAGTGGCGGGGTATTCTAGAAAAAAAAAAAAACAACCCAGGCGTTGCTATTGTTATGCCACGATTTGCAACCATTTTCTAATTAGCATATTTAGTAATCAAGTGCTCTTTGTAGTCTTTAATAGCCACTTTGTTTAGGTAAGTGGTCGGTTTTAGCAGGGTCGGAACCGACCACAACGTTTTAGTTATTACTTGCGTGACAAGGTTGTGCTGAACAGTTATAGTTTTATCCTTTGGAATTCGTTATCAAACATAACCTTGTATTCGTTATATCAGTATTTGAAACTCGTTGTTAAGGTTTAATGTATTTTGTGACTAGGCTTGACGTCTGAAGTGTAATACTGATTGACATTTGTAGTACTATCAGGTGAGACTTTTTGCGCACATAGAACGGATTTAAGTGAACTGGTCGGCCTAGGCCAAGGTTGACCAGTATAGGGGAACTCTCCACAGCTGGTAGCTGTCTTGGAACATTTTAGAGTTCAGTTTAAGGAATGGAATGCATGCTTAGAGTGCGTATTTCCAGTTATGATGCATCACTCTGCGATGTCTAGTTTATGTATACGGTGTTTGTACAATTTGTATGGATATATTTATGGTACCAAATAAACTATGTCATTGTCATTCATGATTCGCTGAGTTTTGAAAGCATGTTCTACCGAGTCACGCAACGAGCGACCAAACACTGTCTTAATCGCACTAAGATATCTATATTTAGTTCAAATAGTCTACATATCAGTTAGAAGACCGACTTCACGCTAGTAGAGCGTCTAGTTTGGCAATTGTTTTACCAAATTAGTTCTTCCCAGTAGGTCCTGTTTGGGTTAAGTATGTCAAAAATCGAAAACATCGTCCAAATGGTCATTTTTGGTGGGTATAGCCCATGCAAAATGGTCACAAATCGTGCAAGTGATCATGACGTTGAAACCAGTTGTCAAGATTGTTATCCGCAGAACTTGTTATCAGCATGGAGGGAGTTTTTCAGTGCTATCGTGTGCTATCATTTCTATATTCTTGCAATCACGCGTTGATAAATACAACATATATATATATTTAAACATGCAGTAAGGAAAATAGGCAACAGGGGAAAAAGGCGAAAAAAATGCCGTTGGTCACTCGAAGAATGGATCGATCCCGGGGCATCAGTTTCAAGCACAAATTCCCAGCATGCTTTTCTCATTTCAAACTTGGGGTCATGAGTTCGAATCCCAGTTTTTCCCCTCTTTTATTTATTAACCTATATTGTTTCTCTAGATAATCTGTTTAAATAAGACTTCTGTGGACAGTTAGATTTCCTTGCATTATTAACATTTCAGCGCCATATCTGTTAGACTCTATATGCTTTACAATTTATTTTGTTATTGGAAAGAAAATAAATTTAAGAGGATATTTATTTCAACATCGCGTAATATCCGCCAAAAGCGCCAAAAACGAGCGCTTTTGAACAGTTTGAATTTCGATTTTCGCCTTGGATTAACACTCTAATTTTATTTTAACTAAGCACAAACTATTAAAAACAAAGTAAATTGTCTGCCTAAAGCTGTTTTAGCGTTGTACAAAGCCATTTTCCTGCTTTTTGTTTCAAATTTGAGGTAATTCAGGGGAAAACATCAGCAATACTAGCAAATATACAGATCTAGCCCATGTGGACTGTTTTCAGATCAAATTTTCACTTTGGATTAACACTCTAATTTCACTTAAAAATTAAAACCATCACAAATAACTTGAACTCTTTGCTAAAGCAGTTTCAGCCTTGTACAAAACATATTCTCCATGCTATTGGTTTTTGGGCGCTCAATACGCGCGTTCTTAAAAAATCTCCTCTTAATATATTTTCAAAACGTACCACAGGAAGCCCAAGTAATCAGAATGGATTAGAATACTCGGCTACTCGCCAAACGGCATGAGGTCTAACTTGATTACGTACATTCACTATACAATGTCGATATACAATTACTCGGAAGTCCTGTCTAAACTTGTTCTTCGTCCAAACTACATGCCAACGATGGACACCAAACACGAACAATCGAGAATTCCTGACAGAAAACACAGCACAAAGACGAACCATTCTTTGGTAATATCAAGTTTGAGTTTTGTGTTGTGTTTTGGCCATGTTTGTGAGAAACGAAGTCGTCTTTCGGGAGTTCTCTGAGCGGGAAATTCAAGTACGAAGTTTGCAAGATGAAGTTGGTCGCTTGTCTGGAGTCATGTCGGGAAAGATGAATGGTGATTCTAGTGGTAGGTGGATTAATCTTTAGTGGAATTTACTGATTCTCAACTTACCCTTTGTCATTGATTCCTTTTATTTTCTCAGCTCGTTTGTACAATATCTATTTGAAACTCTTATAGCGACATTCTTTGAAAACGACGCATAACACAACAATATATCAAGTTCTTATAGCGACATGTTTGAAAATGCAGACTAACAATTCAAAAGATTATATTATTGGCACACAGCGTGTATACAGTGACAGAGTAGTCAGTCTTTGTTTTTATTATTAAACAAGACGCTCAATGAGCGTACACTCGGGCTTTATGACAAGGACAAAGACAGTTGCATTTGCGTGACGAGGGAGACTATGTATGGGTGAGCATAGAGAAAAATGACCGAATTGTACTTATGTGTTATTGAATATGTTGTGAGAGCGAATCATACTTTCGGATTTAGTCCGATAGGCGTTCGGAAACCATTCGACCCGTTTGTGGCGCGACCATGAATATGCAACCTCAAGTGACCTCAAGTACGTTTAAAGACGGACTACAGACGTCCCTCCACGATTCGGAGATCTTTATGAGTCATCGACACAAATAGTCTCTCTCTCGTCACGCAACTGTCATTGTCATAATACCCGACTATACGCTCATTGAGCGTCTTCTTCTGTAACAGATCCCTAATATCTAATGACGTTTTGATTTCGATTGTATTTTTGCCGTTCACTGACCTGTTTTGAGCCTGGAAATTCTGCTTTAAATAGCGCTGCGCGGCGGTTCTAAAATTAATGCGCTTCTCTATTGTGCAAGTATATAAATAGGCTATTAAAACTACTTTGGCATGATCCCAAATTTCGTACATTGACCTTGCTCGCCTTTGATGAAGTTTTGAAGTACGATTTCTACGATTCCGTTTCCTTCTAAATTTTTCAAACGTCGAATAAAATAAACATCCATCATTATGTATCTGAGAAATGTGTTTCATTTTACTGTCGGATATACTTTTTAAACGGTTTTTCACGGCGCGTGACGACAGTCAGGCAGCAAGCAAAGCGAGATTAGCTATCAAAACAAAATCTACTGGAAAATCAAACACTCGCTCTCTAGCATCAGAGACATAATAATATAACATCCAGACGATTCAGACTATGATCTGGCGAAGCTCGATCGCGACGAAGCTGCTAACGGGTTTTTAACGGCATGGCCTATAAAAAAATACTTTGCAAACGTGGAATAAAATAAACATCCATCATGAGTTACTGAAAATAACTCGACTGGCTCGACTGTTTGCAAGGCTTCAATTGCACTATTTTCAGTCAATCATGCTTCTTCAATACAATATCATTTCTCTGACGTCATGACAATCAGTGACAGTTGAGTGACGAGGGAGACTATGTGTCGGGTGAGTACGTACATGATACGTCTTGAGGTTCCATAGGTCAGATGGTTCCGATAACGCCCTCGTGTTTGTTTTTGTTAAATATATTTTTTAGCGAGCTTCTAGTCCTTCTACCACTTCTAGTCATTGAACGATGAACTAGAATCCTGACCTTTTAATAGCTTGAAGATCTACAGCTGCTTTCAAAACTAAGATTCAAATCTACTTGAGTCCTGTGTATCGTTTGTTTTCCCTTATCTGCTGAGTCATCTTGAAACTCGATACGATTAAATACGTCGCATACTTTCTTCATTCTTTGACCAAACAAAACTACTAAAACCGAAAACCGAACAAGAAAGTCCATTTTATAACTCGGGCTTCCTTCGGAAGGGCCCGAGTAATTAATAAACACTAGTTGTTATTGTAGTCAGTTAAAACGAGCGGAAGTTTCATACATCAGAACAAGTCACGTCAGGTCCTGCAATGACGTCAGTCGTATTGGTGACTACAACGGTGCTAAGAATGGATTTGCGTGACCTTTAATACCCGGGGGGACTCCCATACTGAAATAGACGGGGATGATCGTCGTCTCTTTTAGGGGTGTAAATTACTGGTTTTGGTATCACTTAGGGTGTTCACGACGGAACGCCAATATTTTTAGCCATCGAGGTATCATTTAGGGGTCAAATAAAGCAATAGCCACGTACAGAATGGTCTCCTTTAGGGGTCTAATTCAAAATTTCCGACGATCATCCCCGCCCGGCCTTTTCACATGTGTCCCCCCGGCTTTAATACATATGTGAAATGTTTAATAACCACCGAGATATACAAACAACAACAACGGTATTATGTACTTATTGACTGAGTGGGAGGGCCGGACGGGAAAAAATTTGGCTCGAGGTCATGCCACACGGACGGAGCGCAGCGAGGTCCATACAAATGATCAAGAGCCAAATATATTTCCGTCCGGCCCTCCCACTCAGTCAATAAGCATTTTATCATATGACCTACAGTATTTTGTTACAAAAAGGGATGAAAAATCCCTGTAAAACAAATAAATATAGCGCGCGCAAACGATGTAAACATCGAGAAAGTTCGGACGGATTTTTCCGGCCCGCTCGAGCAAAGCCGTCCGGCCCCCATCACGTGACTTTTTCCAAAGGTTTTTAAGAGCGCGCGAGCAGGGCCGTACGGGTCATATGATAAAAACAGTTACGAAATAACGTGGGAAACCTACGGTACGGAGTTACGGTCAAGGTACGGAATGGAAGATATCAATTCAACCAAATGCAACCACTGCGCGTAAAATCCTTGCTCAACCAATCAGAATGCTTTGGACTCGGTACGGTTACCGCACGGCACGAACCGTACCGTACCTACTTTCCACTCTTACGAAAACGACTCTAATAACAGTGAATTATTTAATTAAAATAATGTTGATAATTTAATTAATACACTGATATCACAAAACTCAGTCGAACATCTGGTCTTTTAACACCTCAGCCCGCAGAGCACGTCGAGATATCACCAACACGAATTCTGCTCAAGTAACAATGGCCGACGTTCGACAAGAAACAAGACGATTGATGATGTCCCTCAATTCAACAAAACATAGCTGCCTGGGTATAAGAGGACCCTCAGGCCCTCCTGGACCTACTGGAAAAAGGGGCCCTCGTGGCCGGCGAGGAAAACATGGGCCAAGAGGATCCAAAGGAAGACCAGGTAAACTTAGACTAACACAGTCATGTTACTTTCAATCATAACATTGGTCGTTGCCTTGGTAACGTTAAGTGTTTGTTTTTTAAGGTATCCCTGGACATCCAGGTAAGCACGGCAAGCAAGGCATGATGGGATTGCAGGGTTCCAGGGGACCACAGGGAATTCAAGGTCACAGAGGAGACAAAGGGAATCCTGGACCAAGAGGACCACCTGGCTTGTCAATTTCACAGCCTGACGTCATCGTCACGCCACCCAGTTTGAATGTCAACGTCAACCAATCAGCATCATTCTTTTGCTCGGCCTCGGGGAACCCCAAGCCTGAGCTGTCATGGGAACGAGATGGTAAAGGGGTACCGTCAAAGTGGGTAGTGGATAGGAAAGGGAGACTGTACATCAACTACACTAGATACATCGATGCAGGGGTCATGACGTGTGTGGCTAAGAATCTACTGGGCACAATGCGTAAGAATGTCACTCTGGAAGTTCAAGGTGAGGCGTCTCTATAGTTACAAATAAAGTACTTTGTTGATTAGCAGTAGTGATTCAGAACCGTTAGGGAGGGGAGGGGTGGTCTATATCGGGGGTTCATGATCATGACGTGTGTGGCTAAAAATCTAGTGGGTACGATGCGTAAGAATGTCACGTGAGTGTTTGTCTAAGTAACTTACTTAGTCTAAGTAATCGATTCGGAATCGATTACTCGGCGGGTTGCCTGTGGCATGCCGAGTTGAAAAAAATGGGTTTACTTTTTCTTATGGCCACAAACAGCCAACTGGGTACCAAGGGGCATGCGCTCTGGACATGCCGCTGAGGAAACCGAAGGCTCATTGCTTACGGCTGCTGTCGGAAGCCCGCCGATCTGTACAGCCCCGCAAATGATCCAAGCCCGCAAATGATCCCAGGCCCGCAAATGATCCCCAAACTAGGCCCGCAAATGATCCCGGCCCGCAAATGATCCCCGATGAGTTCCGCAAATGATCACCAGTAAAACTTGCACTGGTGGGATACAAGTTGAGAGATTTTGAAAATTAATTAATTATTTAATTAAAATAAAGCCTGAAAAGAAATCCTGAACAGATATATGGTAGAACATTTATTATTTATCAAGACGATTTTAAACCTCGTGACACTAATTTGTTACTGATTCGACGGTCTGTCCAAGTCTAAAGAGAAAGCCGCAGATAAGTATGAATGCATGGCCGAGTTTGCTTGGGCATCAAGCTGAAATTCACTATCACAGTCTCAAGGCAATGGTGTCTTCAAATGGAGACATAGCAAAGGAGCTCAAGCTAAAGTACGGAGAAGGGATTATTTCCGTACAAATCTGCCCAAAGTGTGGGAAAGAGTTCGAAAGCTATTCAAAGGGAGTATTTGAGAGCACGAGGGGAAGTTTACACGTGTATTCCGACGACAATGAGTTATGTGATAACTGCACAAAAGTTGGTTGTTATACTTGACACTGAGCCAGAATAACACTTTTCTTTGACGTTGATTGCGTTCGTTACTGTTATAATATCATAATAATTATAATTTATATAGCGCCAGATTTATGTACACTGATTGCGCATAAATCTGGCGCTATATAAATCATCATTATTATGATATTATAACAGTAACGAACTCAATCAACGTCAAAGAAAAGTGTTATTCTGGCTGAGTGTCAAGTATAACAACCAACTTTTGATGATGACTCCTTAGTCGAAAACGTTTGAACAAACAAAACAACTTCTTAAGCCTTGTAAACTTTCAAAAAACATTACTTAGCGAATACTATGTCAAAAATATATTGAGTTTTGCATGGTTATGATTATTATATGATTATTAGTTTTACATAAATGTTGAATATTGAAAAATACATTTGCTTTGATATTTCTTTGACTATTATTACTTGAATCCCACACCAGTCCCGAGTTCCAGTCCTAATTTTACTGGGGATCATTTGCGGGCCTCATTGGCGATCATTTGTGGGCCGGGATTATTTGCGGGCCGGGATCATTTGCGGGGCTGTACAGATCGAGTGAACGCTTATAATAATAATATTTATTAACTTATTTTGCGCTGATCTCAATATACATTTTCATAAGCGCAAAAATACAAGCGTCTTGTTTTATTTAAAGTATAAACTACTACGTTCAACACCAGGTCCTCCCGTCTTCGACAAGGTTTCCAAGACATCGCTTGTTACGACTGCATATTCTGACGTAGCAATGACGTGAATATTCGTGACAGTGGACCTTATGTATGTCACGCAAGGAACAGCTTTGGTGAAATACAGCGCGTGACACACCTTTACGTCACGAGAGGTATAGAGGCGCGATATTGCAAATTTCTCTTTTTACTAGGCCGCGTCTAGATCGTTTTAGCTGGATCGATCTCAAATCGATCTTAGACCACTTTGGATTTCAGCGCGTTCACACTGGCGACTTGAATTAAAAGTGTTGTTATTTTTGGAAGAATAGTACGTTACAGCGCGAAGCTTAAGCTACCAAGTATGACCGTCTTTAATGTATTCGCATACTTTTGTCTCGCCATCCTCCATTTAGCCGTTAGGACAGAGATAAGATAAGATAATCCTGCAAAGCTGATTGGATAATGGGCGAGACGAAAGTATGCGAATACATTATAGGTGGTCATAGTTGGAAGCTTCGCGCTGTAAGACGTTGGACGCAGAGGTCTCGGTTTCGAATCCCATATCAAAAGTAGTAGCAATAAAATATGTTTTTTTTCTTCTTTCTTTCTGTTTCTCTGAGGTAAATTCGCTCTGTTGTCAACATTTTCAATGTTAATAGTGTGGGTTTTTTTTATTAGGTTGTAATGACGGTAATTTATCAAAAATGCACAGAGAGTGCGTTAATTGTATTATAGGATAAAAATATAAGCACAAGCAACATAAGCATTACGAAGAACATAGCTAATCTTCCACTGGGCCTTCCAGTTAACTTAATAAAAGACTTGGCAATATCCCTTGCATGGATTCAGTATTCTTTCTCCGTCACATTGATCAGCCTCTACCGTTTTTATATCGGAGATAACATTGTGTAAAACACTCGAACCCAGTCTTCCAATTCATTTGGCACAGCCCGGTCTAATTGAACATTATTTGTTAATTGTTTGTTTTACGGTTGTGATTCAGCCTTCCATGTGAGGATTATATCAGAAGGATGCGAAGACAAACCTACACGATGTGGTTTCTCGTCTATTGAAGTTGACGGCATCGAAGGCAGCTTGAAGGTCGGTACACAGGAAGCCCAAATATTGTTAAAAATAAAGCTATATCATACTGAAATCTATAATAAATAACAAGACCGCTGAGCGCTCGCGATTTCTCAACGATTCTTGTCAAGTTGCCATGTTGACCATACAGACAAGCAAGTTTTACAAATTCAGAAAGTTTTCCCAGTTTTTGAACAAGTGCACTTGACAAGGCAAAAATGTTTTGTTACAGACGAGCACTGAAATAAAACTTATCAAGGAAAACTTACTCGTCTGTAACGCGCTTTATCGGCTCGTTTGAAAACTTGAAAATATGAAAACAATTGGGCTTGAATATCTCTCAAACTAACGCGGGACGACAGGCGGGACGGCAGGCGGGACAACCTAGGGATGAAAATCAATATTTTGTATTTATTCAGTTTTCTTTCATGGTAGGCAGACACCTCTCCCGCGGTGAGGGAGGGCTGCATTGCGCATGGCGATTTAGATCCATTGAAATATCGTTATTTGCATCAATTTGTATTATCTCTCTCTCTCTCTCTCTCTCTCTCTCTCTTGACAGCTTCGCGGACACAACGTAGTGGCTCTAAATCGAGACGGGACGTTCTTGGATAAGAAGTCCTTCGACACGTTTGGAGACTCATCAGCAGGGGCTAAACTAGATGCCTTCATTAAGGCCCTACCACGCAACACCATTGTACTCGTATCAGTAAAAGACAGTGGGAATTTTCATGTTAGTGAAGCGCAAGGTGCCCTCAGGAGTATTTATGCCGCTGACCCCATCATTCCGTCGTATCGCGATTCCTGGGCTCTAATTGGATATAAAGGCAGTCCCAGGCCCTCTTGGATTCGTCAGGCCTACAATCAGAAAGGCCTGGGTCCCACTGTAATATCAGCCTCGATTCCCTTATAGATAGCCGCAAATACGATTGATGTATCCGTATTTATGTACATGTAGCGACGGATGTAATTATCAAGGTGAACCCACATTAGTTGTCGTTGTGTAGCAGATATTTTTCGAATTCGAAGGAATGTGGATCAGATGCATTAAAAATAATAGAACTAAAAGTGCGTAAGATAAGACAACCACTTTCTGTAAATTTCTTTATTATGTTTGAAGTCGTCGACTAACACCGGTTAAGGGTGCGTCCGCGCACCTCATTAGCATGTTATTCTACCTAGCAGCTCATTAGCATGTTATTCTCTACCTATCAGCTCATAAGCATGTTATTCTACCTATCAGCTCATTAGCATGTTATTCTACCTAGCAGCTCATTAGCATGTTATTCTACCTAGCAGCTCATTAGCATGTTATTCTACCTAGCAGCTCATTAGCATGTTATTCTACCTAGCAGCTCATTCGCATGTTATTCTACCTAGCAGCTCATTAGCATGTTATTCTACCTAGCAGCTCATTAGCATGTTATTCTACCTAGCACCTCATTAGCATGTTACTGATTCTACCTAGCAGCTCATTAGCATGTTATTCTACCTAGCAGCTCATTCGCATGTTATTCTACCTAGCAGCTCATTAGCATGTTATTCTACCTAGCAGCTCATTAGCATGTTATTCTACCTAGCAGCTCATTAGCATGTTATTCTACCTAGCAGCTCATTAGCATGTTATTCTACCTAGCAGCTCATTAGCATGTTATTCTACCTAGCAGCTCATTAGCATGTTATTCTACCTAGCAGCTCATTAGCATGTTATTCTACCTAGCAGCTCATTAGCATGTTATTCTACCTAGCAGCTCATTAGCATGTTATTCTACCTAGCAGCTCATTAGCATGTTATTCTACCTAGCAGCTCATTAGCATGTTATTCTACCTAGCAGCTCATTAGCATGTTATTCTACCTAGCAGCTCATTAGCATGTTATTCTACCTAGCAGCTCATTAGCATGTTATTCTACCTAGCAGCTCATTAGCATGTTATTCTACCTAGCAGCTCATTAGCATGTTATTCTACCTAGCAGCTCATTAGCATGTTATTCTACCTAGCAGCTCATTAGCATGTAATTCTACCTAGCAGCTCATTAGCATAATATTCTGTTTTTCACGTATCCTGCTCGTCTGTTTGTCGACATATCTTGTTGATATAATACTTAGTTGTTTAATCATTCGTTATCAAAAAAAGTAGCAAAAGCTTCGCGCGCGTTCACACCAGCATTTTCGAATCGTTTCCCGACGGTAAACCTCCATACTCGTGGGTTTTCGTTTGAAAACGCATAATTATACATTTCGATGCGTTTTGGCCGTGCGTCCACACTAAAACGATGGAATACGCTGTTTGCTTACACCGAGAATACTAGACGCGACGTCTGCGTTTTCGATCAAAGCCTCCTTCAGTTTTCGCCGTCCAATACGATAGGGCTCCGTTTTCAAATGTCTTTACTCTGGAGAGCGAATTCGTTCGTTTTAGTCTGGACGAAAAAACACTTCGATATGCATGTGTTTTCATACGAAAACGTTAGTGGATGCTGTCGACGCACTGAATCCTCTGCAAGCCTTATCGCGGCCATTTCATTTTGCTAAACAAAACATGATCACTTTCTATTTATTATTATTATTATTATTATTATTATTATTATTATTATTATTATTATTATTATTATTATTATTCTATTATTTCCTGGCCAACCGTATATAAAGAAGATGCCAGTTTAATTTATTTATACATTGAGCCATTAACTTTACAATATTGCGTCGACGATGGGCTAAGAGGTGGTCTTTGCAGCTGTAACAATATAAATGTGGCAGGATATATTGATCATAATAATGACCCTTTAATACAGACAAGCCGCATGGATCGCTCGCGGCCTCGTTATCTTAATATAATAACACTATATAAAATTTGAAAAACTCAAGTTTTACAAATCGTTTACAATATTTTAGTGTGACTTTACTAAACCCGTGAAATAGATATCCGGGACCGTACACAGCACAGGGGCAGGGGGCAGGGGACAGTTACCCCCCTAGCAGGGCGAAAAAGATACCAAAAAAGTACTGAGAACTGTACTATTTGTATTTATGTTTTGCTTAAATACGTACTTGAAATTTGGGTTATTTAATAATTTGTGCTCTTTTGTAAATTGACTATTACACATTGACTATTAGATTTTACGGATAAACTAAAACCATTCTATGAGATGTTAAATACGTTGTAGAAAGTAAAACAAAACACACAGAGCAATTATTCCAAGTTCTAGGCTCTTCGTAACGTTACATTTAGCAGAGGAAAGCCCCGAGGGCGCATTAAGCAATCCTTATGGTCAACAGGACTTGGCAGAATTTCTTTAGATGTTATTAGTATTTTTGTAGAAACCTGTACCGTTACTTTAATCAAATTTGGAATGAGGTATGCCGTGCGAAATAGTAGCCTGCGAATACGTATTCTAACCATGCAATTCGTTGTCTTTCTTTTCTTTTCTGGATGTTTGTCATACAAGTCAGTAGTTGTTGAAGTTCGTTGTTCTTCGTCCTCGGACTTGCTCGAGAGTCCAGCGGTGCTCCTCGGCGCGGACTCGGGCGAAACGGGCGAAACGGGGCGTTTTCCGAGCCCGCGCCGAAGAGCACTCGCTGGACTCTCGAGCATGCGTCCTCGGATAGACTTGCAAGTTGCAAACGGCTGAGTTGTTTTGGCATTGCGCCTCGTTTAATACTTTAATTTATTTCATTTCCCGTTGACACTATTGACATTTGATCATCAGAAACATCCAAATCAACGTCAAATATTGGATAATTATTAAGATCAATACTGTTAGATATTGTACAAAAGCTGGAGAATAAAGTTGTGAACATTTTTTCACTGATGTTGACGTCAGCGTGCTCCATTCATTTTTCGTCCATAGCTAGCAAGCCAACCAGAGCGCGCGTTATATCCTGGCTATGTAAAAATAAAAATAAATACATATTTGTGTTATATATGTGTTATAATTCCTTATTAGTCGGGCTTCCTGTGGAAGGCCCGACTCTAAAAATGCAGTACGGTCGTCGTATTCTTTGACCTCAAATCGCCAACTGGGTTCTACAGCGCATGTGCCCTGTGTCGGCCGCTAAGACAATATGATCACCGAAGGCTCTAACAACATGTTTATCAACACGAGACATCGCTACTTCACAAACCTTGTTGGAGGAAGGTTATGTCGTCTTGTTTTCAAAAATAACCACAATAATTCTTAGAGATGTGGATTTATCAATCCAGTACTAGTACTGCAAAGGGTTTAGAGATTTTTAGAACTTAGAACGAAGTGAGCTGATACACGCAGAGAAGAGAAAAAAGGTTTTTACACCGAGCTGAGGTAAACCTATATTTACATTTCATGTTCACACTATGGTGACTGTTCTGTTGCTAAATCTGCGCTTAAGACATTACTGTTTCGATCAGTTTATTCATTACATTGTTTTAAAAAATATTATTTTCTTATTTCTTTTTCTATTTCTTTTTTATATCTTTAATATATCTTCAATTTATAGTATTTATTTTATTTTATTTTTATAATCCACTATAGTTTTTTAGTTTTTTTTCTTATTGTAAAGCGCATCGAGGTTCCAGGATGCGCTATATAAATACGAGTCACACAACGAGCGACCAAACACTGTCTTAATCGCACTAAAATATCTATTAGTTCAAATAGGCTACTTGTCAGTTAGAAGACCGACTTCACGCTAGTAGAGCGTCTAGTTTGGCAATTGTTTTACCAAATTAGTTCCTCCCAGTAGGTCCTGTTTGGGTTAATTATGTCACAAATCGAAAACATCGTCCAAATGGTCATTTTTGGTGGGTTATATAGCCCATGCAAATTGGTCAAAATCGTCCAAATGGTCATTTTTGCAAATTGGTCAAAAATCGTCCAAAATCGTCATTTTTGGTGGGTAATAAATAGTCCATGCAAAATGATCAAAAATCCTCTGGTCATTTTTGATGGGTTATAATAGACCTTGCAAAATGGTCAAAAATCGTCCAAAATGGCCATTTTTGATGAGCTATAGCCCATGCAAAATGATCACAAATCCTCCAAAATGGTCATTTGTGATGGCTTATAGCCCATACAAAAAATGGTCAAATAGCTATAGAATGGTCAAATGACCCAACTCACTATATGTCAATATACAATTACACGGAAGTCCTGTCTAAACTTGTTCCTCGTTCAAACTGCATGTCAACGATGGACACCAAACACGAACAGCCGAGAATTCTTGACAGAAAAAACACAGCACAAAGAAGAACCATTCTTTGGTAATATCAAGTTTGAGTTTTGTGTTGTGTTTGGCCATGTTTGTGAGAAACGAAATCGTCTTTCGGGAGTTCTCTGAACGGGAAATTCAAGTACGAAGTTTGCAAGATGAAGTTGGTCGCTTGTCTGGAGTCATGTCGGGAAAGATGGATGGTGATTCTAGTGGTAGGTGGATTAATCTTTACTGGAATTTGCTGATTCTCAACTTAACCTTTGTCATTGATTCCTTTTATTTTCTCAGTTCGTTTGTATAATATCTATTCCAAGCTCTTATAGCGACATTCTTTGAAATCGACGCATAACACAACAATATATCAAGTTCTTATAGCGACATGTTTGAAAATGCAGACGCACAATTCAAAAGATTATATTATTGGCATACAGCGTGTATACAGTGACAGAGTATTCTGAAGTTCAGCCTTTGTTTTTATTATTTGAGTAAATTAATCAACACTAGTTGTTATTGTAGTCAGTTAATATGAGCGGAAGTTTCATACAAGAACAAGTCACGTCAAGTCCTGCAATGACGTCGATCGTATTGGTGACTTAAGGTACCAGGGGACCTTCGTAACCACTGTTCCCTGAGAGCCGCGTAGCGCACTAACCACTCGTCCAACATGTATAAAAGTATACATTTTCTTAAAGCTGAATAAACAAGGCCGGTCGAATTTTCTAAAATGTGCAATAACAAAAAATATTTACAAAATAGGAAATAATCTCCAGCATATTTAGAATCTGCATTTATTCAGGTTTAAGAAAATATATACTTTTATTCATGTTGGACGAGTGGTTAGCGCGCTACGCGGCGTTCAGTTAACAATGGTCACGAAGGTCCCCTGGTACCTTAAACGGTGCTAAGAATGGATTTGCGTGACCTTTAATACCCGGGGGGGGGGGGGGGGGGGGTGGTGTTATAGCGAGGGAGCTCCCATACTGAAATGGACGGGGATGATCGTCGTCTCTTTTAGGGCTATAATTTACGGTTTTTCGTATCACTAGCTTAGGGCGTTCACAACGGAACGCCAATATTTCTAGCCATGAAGGTATCATTTAGTGTTGCTCACGAAGACATAAAAACGACCTATATTGTGATGGTGGTCTAGACCGATCAGACATGAAATCTGTAATATTTCTGGTTTAGAATGGTATATTTTAGGGGTCAAATAAAGCAAAAGCCACGCCCAGATTGGTCGCCTTTAGTTTTTTTTTTAAATTCAATATTTCCGACGATCATCCCCGTCCTTTTCACATGGGAGTCCCCCCGGATTTAATATATGTGAAATGTTTTATAATAACAACCACCAATATATACAACTCAACAGCAAGAACGGTATTATGTACTTATCGACTGAGTGGGAGGGCCGGACGGGAAATTATTTGGCTCGAGGTCATGCCGTACGGATGGAGCGCAACGAGCTCCGTACAAATGACCAAGAGCCAAATATTTCCCCGTACATCCCAACCTAACTCAGTCAACAAGCATTTTATCATATGACCCACAGTTTTTTGTTACAAAAAGGGATTTAAAAACACACTGTAATAAACAAATATATCGCGCGCAAACGATGTAAACATCAAGTAGAGCCGGACGGGTTTTTCAGGCCCGCTAGCAAAGCCGTCCGGCCCCCATCCGTGACTTTTTCCGAAGGTTTTATTAAGAGCGCGCGAGCAGGGCCGTACGGGTCATATGACAAAAACAGTTACGAAATAACGTGGAAAACTACGGTACGGAGTTACGGTCACGGTACGGAATCGAAGACATCTATTCAACCAATCACATGCAGGCGCAAAATCCTTGCTCAACCAATCAGAATGCTTTGGACACGGCACGGTAACCGCAAGACACGAACCTTACCTTAACTACTTCCCACTCATACGAAAACGACTCTAATAACAGTGAATTATATTTAATTTAAATAATGTTGATAATTTTATACACTGATATCACAAACCTCAGTCGATCATTAAATTCAGTCGTTCAAGTCTTTTAACACCTCAGCCCGCAGAGCACGTCGGGATATCACCAACAAGCATTCTGCTCAAGTCACAATGGACGACGTTCGACAAGAAACAAGGCGATTGATGATGTCCCTCAATTCAACAAAATATTGTCCCTTCCATAGCTGCCTGGGTATAAGAGGACCCCCAGGCCCTCCTGGATCTACTGGAAAAAGGGGCCCTCGTGGGCGGCGAGGAAAACATGGGCCAAGAGGATCCAAAGGAAGACCAGGTAAACTTAGACTAACACAGCCATGTTACTTTCAATTATAACATTGGTCGTTGCCTTGGTAACGTTAAGTGTTTGTTTTTAAGGTATCTCTGGACATCCAGGTAAGCAGGGCAAGCAAGGCATGATGGGATTGCAGGGTTCCAGGGGACCACAGGGAATCGAAGGTCACAGAGGAGACAAAGGGAATTCTGGACCAAGAGGACCACCTGGCTTGTCAATTTCACAGCCTGACGTCATCGTCACGCCACCCAGCTTGAATGTCAACGTCAACCAATCAGCATCGTTCTTTTGCTCGGCCTCGGGGAATCCCAAGCCTGAGTTGTCATGGGAACGAGATGGCAAAGGGGTACCGTCAAAGTGGGTAGTGGATATGAAAGGGAGATTGTACATCAACTACACTAGATACATCGATGCAGGGGTCATGACGTGTGTGGCTAAGAATCTACTGGGCACAATGCATAAGAATGTCACTCTGGAAGTTCAAGGTGAGGCGTCTCTATAGTTACAAATAAAGTACTTCGATGATTAGCAGTAGTGATACAGAACCCTTAGGGAGGGGAGGGGTGGTCTATATCGGGGGTTCATTACGTGTGTGGCTAAGAATCTTGACTACTATTACCGACTGAGAAAGACTTGTCTAATGGAGTCACGAGGGTGATTAGGGAGGGGAGGGGTGGTCTATATCGGGGGTTCATGACTACTATTACCGACTGAAACTTGCCTAATGGCGTCACGAGGGTGATTAGGGAGGGGAGGGGTGGTCTATATCGGGGGTTCATGAACATGACTACTATTACCGACTGAGACTTGCCTAATGGCGTCACGAGGGTGATTAGGGAGGGGAGGGCTGGTCTATATCGGGGGTTCATGACTACTATTACCGACTGAGACTTGCCTAATGGCGTCACGAGGGTGATTAGGGAGGGGAGGGGTGGTCTATATCGGGGGTTCATGATCATGACGTGTGTGGCTAAAAATCTAGTGGGTACGATGCGTAAGAATGTCACGTGAGTGTTTGTCTAAGTAAGAATCGATTACTCGGCGGGTTGCCTGTGGCACGCCGAGTTGAAAAATGGGTTTACTTTTTCTTATGGCCACAAACAGCCAACTGGGTACCAAGGGGCATGCGCTCTGGACATGCCGCTGAGGAAACCGAAGGCTCATTGCTCATTGCTGTCGGAAGCCCGCCGATCTGTACAGCCCCGCAAATGATCCCAGGCCCGCAAATGATCCCAGGCCCGCAAAATGATCCCGGCCCGCAAATGATCCCAGGCCCGCAAATGATCCCCAAACTAGGCCCGCAAATGATCCTGGCCCGCAAATGATCCCAGGCCCGCAAATGATCCCAGGCCCGCAAATGATCCCGGCCCGCAAATGATCCCAGGCCCGCAAATGATCCCCAAACTAGGCCCGCAAATGATCCCGGCCCGCAAATGGTCCCGGCCCGCAAATGATCCCGGCCGCAAATGATCCCAGGCCCGCAAATGATCCCAGGCCCGCAAATGATCCCAGGCCCGCAAATGATCCCGGCCCGCAAATGATCCCGGCCCGCAAATGATCCCCGATGAGTTCCGCAAATGATCCCCAGTAAAACTTGCACTGGTGGGATACAAGTTGAGAGATTTTGAAAATTAATTAATTATTTAATTAAAATAAATCCTGAAAAGAAATCCTGAACAGATATATGGTAGAACATTTATTATTTATCAAGACGATTTTAAACCTCGTGACACTAATTTGTTACTGATTCGACGGTCTGTCCAAGTCTAAAGAGAAAGCCGCAGACAAGTATGAATGCATGGCCGAGTTTGCTTGGGCATCAAGCTGAAATTCACTATCACAGTCTCAAGGCAATGGTGTCTTCAAATGGAGACATAGCAGAGGAGCTCAAGCTAAAGTACGGAGAAGGGATTATTTCCGTACAAATCTGCCCAAAGTGTGGGAAAGAGTTCGAAAGCTATTCAAAGGGAGTATTTGAGAGCACGAGGGGAAGTTTACACGTGTATTCCGACGACAATGAGTTCTGTGATAACTGCACAAAAGTTGGTTGTTATACTTGACACTGAGCCAGAATAACACTTTTCTTTGACGTTGATTGCGTTCGTTACTGTTATAATATCATAATAATGATGATTTATATAGCGCCAGATTTATGCGCAATCAGTGTACATAAATCTGGCGCTATATAAATCATCATTATTATGATATTATAACAGTAACGAACGCAATCAACGTCAAAGAAGAGTGTTATTCTGGCTGAGTGTCAAGTATAACAACCAAGTTTTGATGATGACTCCTTAGTCCAAAACGTTTGAACAAACAAAACAACTTCTTAAGCCTTGTAAACTTTCAAAAAACCTTACTCAGCGAATACTCTGTCAAAAATATATTGACTTTTGCATGGTTATGATTATTATATGATTATTAGTTTTACATAAATGTTGAATATTGAAAAATAAATTTGCTTTGATATTTCTTTGACTATTATTCCTTGAATCCCACACCAGTCCCGAGTTCCAGCCCTAATTTTACTGGGGATCATTTGCGGGCCTCATTGGCGATCATTTGTGGGCCGGGATTATTTGCGGGCCGGGATCATTTGCGGGGCTGTACAGATCGAGTGAACGCTTATAATAATAATATTTATTAACTTATTTTGCGCTGATCTCAATATACATTTTCATAAGCGCAAAAAAAAAGCGTCTTGTTTTATTTAAAGTATAAACTACTACGTTCAACACCAGGTCCTCCCGTCTTCAACAAGGTTCCCAAGACATCGCTTGTGACAACTGCATATTCTGACGTAGCAATGACGTGTACGGCATACGGGAATCCGATTCCTGTGATCACGTGGTCCAAGCCATCGCAGTCTCTCCCTGACCGTACATCATTGTATAACAATGGTACAATGGTTATCAAGGACTTGAATATTCATGACAGTGGACCTTATGTATGTCACGCAAGGAACAGCTTTGGTGAAATACAGCGCGTGACACACCTTTACGTCACGAGAGGTATAGAGGCGCGATATTGCAAATTTCTCTTTTTACTAGGCCGCGTCTCGATCGTTTTAGCTGGATCGATCTCAAATCGATCTTAGACCACTTTGGATTTCAGCGCGTTCACACTGGCGACTTGAATTAAAAGTGTTGTTATTTTTGGAAGAATAGTACGTTACAGCGCGAAGCTTAAGCTACCAAGTATGACCGTCTTTAATGTATTCGCATACTTTTGTCTCGCCATCCTCCATTTAGCCGTTAGGTCAGAGCAGGAGGGAGGAGGTGACTCTATTGTTCAAAAGTGGCCGACTCATAGTAACCAGTGTGACGTCACAGCTAGCTGCAGTATGGCGGCCAATCTGGTCTTCTTGATACCGACTACAAAACGCTCAACATTCTGTTCAGATCTACATGTACAGTCTACATGTATATATTTTTAGTATCTAGAGGTATTAATGTGTAAGAATATCTCTACCGAGATAAAAGTAATGCAAGGATTAAGTGTTTTTTTTCGGAGTTTTAGTCTTGATGGTCATCGAAATGGAGAGCGAAATCTTTCGACCGGGTGAAGGTCTCGGCTTTCTAGAGAAGCTAAATTAAGTAATGGTTACTTCAAAAAAGGAGGTTCTGCTTAGAAGGTAATAATAATCGTCTGTGTTGAATATGGTGGGTGTACATGCTCTGGATATTTGTATCTTTGCCTCCAAAGTTGTTGTGTACAAAATAAGGACACGATGCACTGTAATAAGCCACTTCACGCTTTCGTCCGCCATTTTGAATTGGGGCAAACGCGCGGAAATTTATAGAAATCTGGATCACTTTGGCTTGCCATAACTCCGCTCGATTTTGATGGATTTTCAAAATTTAAACTTCGATAATCAGCAGGCATGCATGCCAGTTGTTGGAGTGAAAATAAGACCAATGTAGGTGTTTTAACTACCTTTTACGAGTCAATCTTCTTTATTTGCATATTCACGTGCCGAACGTTTTATTTTGAAAACAAAAATCTTTTTTTCTCGATTTGTAGCCTTCCAATATCCATCATATTATAGGTCATAAATAACAAAGAATACATCTTGTCTAAAATGGTAAGTTTTTGAAAATCCAACGAAATCGAGCGGAGTTACGGCAAGCCAAACTGATCCAGATTTCTATGAATTTCCGCGCGTTTGCCCCAATTCAAAATGGCGGACGAAAGCGTGAAGTGGCTTATTTACCTCGTTCGCAAAATCGAAATTTTTCAAAGCTTAAAATTTGAGACAAATATTACTTTAGAAATACGAAATATCTATAGAAAGCTGAGAAAACTATAACCTGCTGCGCTTAGGTTGATTTGTAACCGAATTTCTTGCGTTTCTTAATCTTTGAGCACATGTACACCACAGGAAGCCCAAAATCCGAAGACACAATCATAACATATATACATGCTTTTTTTAATACTCATTCTTTCCAAGAACCTTAGCTTGTAACAGGAGTGGAACAAACTGCCCAGCCAAGTAGCTTATTAAGCTAATTTCTATGATTTATTAATTAGTATATTTATTAGCTTATTACTAATTGATATTATTATTTAATATTAGAGTTGTGCATGGCACTTAGAGTGTGATTCCAATACACCTGGGCAATTACTAACTACACCAATACACACTATTAGACACTCGATTCTACCAAATCATTATGTACATCCGGGTTACCATGAGATGCGCACGCACCGCCGTGGATCAGTGCACTTATCTTCGCCGTGGTAAAGGTCGGCTCTCGCCGATTATCCCGTTTTTTGCTTCGCCTTCTGACTTCTTTAGGTAAGTATTAGATTTAGGAGTTTAGTGAACGTGTTTGCTATCTCCTCGATAATGTTTAGGCCTACATGTGGCCGACATTTGTGCTGGTTTGTCGTGTGACAACAGCCGAATCGATCTTGAATGCAGTTGGTTTTAAGGCTGTACGTGTCTTGACCGCGAAATACTGCAAAGTATAACGTGTTATACTTATGGACCTTCATATTTACATGAAGGAGCGATAGGATTTTATTCCTTCGCAAAATAGTGTACAACGTGCTTGTACATCGTGTTTGAGGTCATGTAGTGAACCATATCAACAAATCGGTGTCGTTTTCCCTTAGGGGACTGGGCACGAGTTGGTTGGTCACCCTGTTTCGCTTTTCCAGGCCCCTATGGCCGTGAAACAAAATGGCTGATCAGTTGACATTCATTTGATCGAATTCCTGTAAGTTTGGATGGATTTTTCGATGAAAATCGTACTTTTAAGCGAAAATATTTACAGGGATTCCAAATATGGTAAGTACAAATGTCCAAATAAGGAAATAAAAGCTGGTTGAGCTAACGACACTTTTGTATGAGGCATTTTTTTGATATGCTCGTGCAAATTGTGCTTCGTAATGCATGACTGCCACCCTAATTAATTCATCCTCGCTTGGTTTTAGTACAATGACTGACAGCGAGGATAAATCGGAGGAGAATACGACTCTCACCGAATTAAAAACTCTGATGTCTGCTACGTTAGCAGAGTTTAAAAATGACTTCCTTCGGCATATTGATGAATCTATTGCGCAAGTCTATCGTGACTTCGATGTTGAAGATCAATCTGAACACGAACATGACGATGGAAGCGCTGAAGTTGAAGCTAGAATTGACAGCTTGTCCAGGCTTCAAAGCAAACCTCAGAACCTGCTGAGGCAAGTGCTGGGAGCTCAGAATTCAAGTTGTTTGCAGAGCAATTCTCTACTTCAGAGAAAACATCTCCAGCCATTGACAAGGACCTGTGCAATATCGTCATGGACCTCCTCAAGGAGAAACTTCCCAAGGAGAAACTGGCACAAATTCAAGAAAAATACTTAAGGCCAGAGAACTGTGCCAACCTTGTGGCCCCAAAATAAAGGTCAACAAACAAGTCTGGTCACAGCTTAAACCAGACACAAAGAACACGATTCTGCCTTGCAAAAGCTTCAATCATCGATGTTGTCTGCTTTGTATGTAATTCTGGAAGTTTGTAACAACATGTCCAAGACCAAGGCTTCTAATGATAACCTGACAAGCCTTACTCATGCAGCTGTCCTGATGTTATCCACCAACAGGGAGCTCAATGTTAAGCGCAGGGATTTGCTTCGCCCTGACCTTAACAAGCAATATGTGGCTCTGTGCAACCCATCCACACCTATATCCACGCAACTCTTTGGGGATGACCTCAACAAAGAAGTAGAGGACTTGACCAAGGCCAATAAACTCAGTAAGAAAGTTACTCCCAAACAATGGGTAGAACCGTACCGAGTCCCATCTGGTGGCTCTCGTGGTTGGCATGGGCGTGGCCGCTTCAATCAAAGAGGCCGTACCTCAAGGATCTACATGTATGTCCCTTTTTTAGGGGCAGGCAGGGGTCAGAACAGGCCCCCACAGAACAAACACCAGACTGCCAAGAACCGGCAGTAAACAAGGTAAAACTGTTAATCTCAAACCAAATGCCCTTTCGTGCTGGTCAATTAGCAAACTTTGTTCATGTCTGGAGGGGAATCACCTCAGACTTATTTATTCTTGATGCCATTTCTCATTGCTACATTGAATTTGATATTGACCCGTTAGCAAGTTTTGGGGGTTTTAGACCTCACACTGCATACACTGACACTGAACAGATTATCATCGATGATGAGATTTCTAAGTTCCTTCAGAAAAAAGTTTCAAGCTATGAAAAGGGTCAAGTTACTTCACCCATTTTCACCCGGCCCAAAAAAGACGGGTCACACAGGGTTATTTTCAACTTGAACAAGCTCAATGAGTCGGTATCCCATCATCATACTATTCTATCCCGATGGCTTTGAAACATCAAAAGTACCTAAAATTGATCTGGGAAAAATCAACTGTATGCATTTACTAGTTTGCCCATGGGTTTGTCCAGTAGTCCCCGCATCTTCACTAAGTATGAAGCCAGTTTTTTCAACCTTACGCTTGAAATTTGGTCATTCGTGTCTTGGTTACATCGATGACTCCTTGTACACTGAGGACAGTTATGCTCAATGTGAAGTTGCTACTCACCATGCAGTTGAGCTGTTAATCTCGTTAGGATTTATGATTCACCCACTAAAATACGCAGTTGTTCCAACTCAGGTCATTGAATTCCTCGGTTTTATCCTGGACTCAACCAACATGACAGTGAGATTACCAGACAGGAAAATTGCAAAAATCTCCTCTCTGTGTCAAACATTTTGTCAAGAGAACAAATCGTTTACTATTCGTCAAGTAGCTTCGCTCCTTGGGTCGTTGACATCGTGTTTTTCTGCAGTTGAGTTTGGTCGCCTCCATTATAGGAATAGTGAGCGTGACAAGATGAGGCATTGAAGTGTAATTTTGGTAACTTTGAGTCTCGAATGAGCCTGTCAGAAAACAGTCGCAATGACATTAGGTGGTGGTAGAGTCTGCATACAGGAGAATCCATCACAACAAACCAGATATTGTTGTGTACACTGATTCATCGCTAACTGGTTGGGGGCCCATATCGATCATGGAAATAACACTAATGGTTATTGGTCTCATTTAGAATCTCAAAAACACATCAATGTTTTAGAGTTACTAGGGGCAAAGTTTGCTCTGTTGTCCCTCCTGCTTGACAGCAGGGACGTTCACATTAGAGTTATGTCAGACAATACCACTACCGTGTCTTACATAAATGCTATGGGGGGATGCAAGTCTCTGGAGTGTAATCGCGTAGCACAAGATATTTGGGGCTGGGTAATAACCAGGAACAATTGGGTGTCGGCTGCTCACATTCCAGGAGCTAGTAATGTTGAAGCGGATGCGCTTTCTAGGAAGTTAACCTGGATCTGGAATGGATGTTGTCGCCATCCGTTTTTCCAGAAAATTGGGTTTTGGTTTGGTGAGCCCTCAATTGACTTATTTGCTAGCCGGAACAATGCTCAGTTACCACTTTATGTTTCATGGGAACCTGATCCCCAAGCCAAGTATGTAGATGCTTTTACAGTTGATTGGTCAGGCATCTCATTTTATGCTTTGCCTCCATTCTGCCTTATATATCTCTAGATGTGTACAAAAGATTTTGCAGGACCAAGCGACAGGTATTCTAGTGATTCCTGTCTGGACCACTCAACCCTACTTTACAGCTGTACTAAAACTGTTAGTGGACATTCCCAGAACAGTGAAGGCTTCGTCATACAACCTAGTCCATCCAACTCTGGACAGGCGTCACCCTCTACAGTCTCATCTACAACTGATGGTATGCAAGTTATCAGGCAATCCCTACTTGAGTGCCAAATTCCGTCAGACATTGCCGATGTTATCCTATGCTCCTGGCGGGATGGCACTCACAAACAGTACAAAGTGTACCTCAAGCAATGGACCAAGTTTTGTAGTCAAGCGTCGTGTGATCCAGTGCATCCCACTGTAAATGGTCTTCTCTCCTTTCTGCACAGTTTAGCACAGAAGGGGTTGAGCTATTCTGCCCTGAATTCAGCACGTTCGGCAGTTTCCAATATTGACATCAATTACAGTGCTGTTCATAACCACATTCCAGTTGGGAAACATCCACTTGTTTGTCGGTATCTCAAAGGTATGTTCAATAAGCTCAAACCTGTACCAAAGTACCACACTATTTGGCCAGTGGACACTGTCTTAGACTATCTGAGTATGTTATGGCCCAACGACAAGATCTCTCTAAAAGAGCTCACTTTAAAATTGGTTATGTTAATTGCCCTGACCACAGGGCAAAGATGTCAGACACTGACTTTTCTTGATATATCAACCCCTTATATGCAGAGAAATCAGGATTTCTACGATTTTGGCCTGACAGAACACATCAAGCAAGATCGGCCTGGCAAAGTATTTGGAAATGTCAGACTGTACAAATATGGTGTGAAAGAGTTGTGTGTTTTTCTGAAACACTTGATTGCTATATTAATACTACTAAGGGCATTAGGAACTCCACAAAGCTACTTGTTTCATATATCAAGCCTTACAAGGAGGTAACCTCTTCAACAATTGGTCGTTGGGTTAAAACGGCATTAGGACAGGCTGGCAGTGATACTGGGGTGTTTTTTCAGCCCACAGCACGAGATGTGCGTCTACAAGTAAAGCTCTGATGTCTGTCTCTACTGATGTAATCCTAGCCACAGCAGGTTGGAATGAGGAATCCACATTTCGTAAATTCTACAACAAACCAATAGCTGTGACAAACCAAATGAGTGTGTCGGTGCTCCAATAATTTATTGTTTCTTCCTGCCTGTCTCTACAGGGGGTTGTGTTATTTACAACAATTTCTAATTAATAAATATTAATTTGATGAAATTGTTTTCTTGGGTGTGTGGTCGTTTTGTGCTCACAGCTCTAAAGTCTCATGGTAACCCGGATGTACATAATGATTTGGTAGAATTTAAAATTAAACAAGACTTACCTGGTAAGTTGAAGTTTGATTATAATTCTGCCAAACCATTAGTAGTACAGTAGGGTTAACATGCCCATAACCCTTAGATTTACCCACCCATTGTTAATCTCCATCCGTGTCACCTAAGCATGTGCTTGTGTCATGTGATCACAAAACGTAGCTCTCTAAATACTGATCCACGGCGGTGCGTGCGCATCTCATGTTAACCCTACTGTACTACTAATGGTTTGGCAGAATTATAATCAAACTTCAACTTACCAGGTAAGTCTTGTTTAATTTTAAATCACTCTTTTGCTTTCTTTTGTTTCTTAATTTGCATCTAATAAACACTGACAGCTAATTAGTGGTGGCCAGGTTTATTGGAATCACTCTAACCCGTGAAACAAAATCTAATAATTAGTGATTAATATAGTCAAATCAAAAGAAAACAATGGAATTGTAAGTGTCTTTATAGTAATATCTACTTGGCTAATATCTGTTTCACGGGTTAAGTGCCATCACTCTATTAATTATATTTTATATGTATTATGTTATTAACATGGTCTATAATATTCAGTATTTTATATCAGCTTTGAATTAAATGGTATAGAAGTTTTCTTTTCAGTCTGAGAATTGTTGGGTATTCCCATAGGAATTACTAACAATTTTCAGTTGATTTCAAAGCATATAGTTATCAAAAATTCCCAGAAATTTCAAGGTTTTCAGTTCAACTGGTTAATAGTCTTGCTCTTATAGCATATGTTGTATTATTTAATTACTAAGAACATGCATGCAGTTACCATTTTCTGCATTGAACAACAGTGAGAATGAGATCATTGTATATTAATTGTATCAATTCTAAAATCAAGCTTGACTGATTCTGAAATATTGAGCTTAGTCTTGTTGTAAGACAGTTCTCATTTTCAGAATAAACAACTGAAAATACTGGTAGATACATTCTATAAACAAAGCGTAATATTTATTAGTGATTCTGAAATTGAGGGGGTGGGGGGGGGGGGGGGGGGGGGGGGGGGGGGGGGGCAAACCCTGAATAAAACACGGGAGGTGTACTCCCATATATTTGCTATATGGGTATGGGCCATGTATTGGATAGGGTATATAGAATCTGTCTTCAACAGGGTATGAATTTACAAGATATGTCACTGTCTTATGATAGGGTCAGGGTTTACAGACCCAGTGATACACCCCCTATCTAAACCGGCCCAGATCAAGACCTGAGCACCCTCCGCAGCTCCTAAAAAACACACACCTTTATTCGAGTACACTGATTACAATATTTATTCTTATTCTCGTTTTGATATAATCCAAAACTCTCTTTATATTATATCATTGTGTTAATAAATTAATATCTTAAACATAAGCTAAAGTATCTTTATATTTACTGTCAGAAACTCAGTCATAAAACTAACCAAATTCACTAAATTGGTATTGAAACCAAGGCACATTCGACTTCATGAGTGATATACATAAATAACTAATGTAAAAGTAATTAGCAAATGAAGAGAACACAGTTTCACCACGAAATCCAAGGATATACATATGACGGTCTCCAATCATCGTGTCCTTATGTTGTACACAACAACTTTGGAGGCAAAGATACAAAGATTCAGAGCATGTACATCCGCCATATTCCACACAGTCCGTGGTTATTACCTTCTAAGCAGAACCTCCTTTTTTGAAGTCACCATTACTTAATTTAGCTTCTCTAGAAAGCCGAGACCTTTACCCGGTCGAAATATTTCGCTCTCCATTTTGATGACCATCAAGACTAAAACTCCGAAAAAAAACACTTAATCCTTGCATTACTTTTATCTCGGTAGAGATATTCTTACACATTAATACCTCTAGATACTAAAAAAATATTTATATAGACTGTACATGTAGATCTGAACAGAATATTGAGCGTTGTATAGTTGGCATAAAGAAGGTCAAATTGGCTGCCATATTGAAATTCGTACGAACGAGCCGTGACGTCACACTGGTAACTATCATTCGGTCAAAAATGCTAATTCGAGAACAATAGAGTCACCCCCTCCCTCCTGGGTCAGAGATAAGATAAGACAATCCTGCAAAGCTGATTGGATAATGGCCAAGACGAAAGTATGCGAATACATTATAGGTGGTCATAGTTGGAAGCTTCGCGCTGTAAGACGTTGGACGCAGAGGTCTCGGTTTCGAATCCCATATCAAAAGTAGTAGCAATACAATATGTTTTTTTTTCTTTCTTTCTGTTTCTCTGAGGTAAATTCGCTCTATTGTCAACATTTTCAAAGCTAATAGTGTGTTATTTTTATTAGATGGTTGTAATGACGGTAATTTATCAAAAATGAACATAGAGTGCGTTGTATTCTAGGATAAACATATAAGCACAAGCAACATAAGCATTACGAAGAACATAGCTAATCTTCCACTGGGCCTTTCAGTTAACTTAATAAAAGACTTGGCAATATCCCTTGCATGGATTCAGTATTCTTTCTCCGTCACATTGATCAGCCTCTACCGTTTTTATATCTGAGATAACATTGCGTAAAACACTCGAACCCACTCGAACCCAGTCTTCCAATTCATTTGGCACAGCCCGGTCTAATTGAAAATTATTTGTTAATTGTTTGTTTTACGGTTGTGATTCAGCCTTCCATGTGAGGATTATATCAGAAGGATGCAAAGACAAACCTACACGATGTGGTTTCTCGTCTATTGAAGTTGACGGCATCGAAGGCAGCTTGAAGGTCGGTACACAGGAAGCCCAAATATTGTTAAAAATAAAGCTATATCATACTGAAATATATAATAAATAACGAGACCGCTGAGCGCCCGCGATTTCTCAACGATTCTTGTCAAGTTGCCATGTTGACCATACAGACAAGCAAGTTTTACAAATTCAGAAAGTTTTCCCAGTTTTTGAACAAGTGCACTTGACAAGGCAAAAATGTTTTGTTACAGACGAGCACTGAAATAAAACTTATCAAGGAAAACTTACTCGTCTGTAACGCGCTTTATCGGCTCGTTTGAAAACTTGAAAATATGAAAACAATTGGGCTTGAATATCTCTCAAACTAACGCGGGACGACAGGCGGGACGGCAGGCGGGACAACCTAGGGATGAAAATCAATATTTTGTATTTATTCAGTTTTCTTTCATGGTAGGCAGACACCTCTCCCGCGGTGAGGGAGGGCTGCATTGCGCATGGCGATTTAGATCCATTGAAATATCGTTCTTTGCATCCATTTGATGGCGATTTTCGTATTCTCTCTCTCTCTCTCTTGACAGCTTCGCGGACACAACGTAGTGGCTCTAAATCGAGACGGGACGTTCTTGGATAAGAAGTCCTTCGACACGTTTGGAGACTCATCAGCAGGGGCTAAACTAGATGCCTTCATTAAGGCCCTACCACGCAACACCATTGTGCTCGTATCAGTACATGATAGTGGGAATGCTTATGTTAGCAGTGAAGCACAAGGCGCCCTCAGGAGTATTTATGCCGCTGACCCCATCATTCCGTCGTATCGCGGTTCCTGGGCTCTAATTGGATATAAAGGCAGTCCCAGGCCCTCTTGGATTCGTCAGGCCTACAATCAGAAAGGCCTGGGTCCCACTGTAATATCAGCCTCGATTCCCTTGTAGATAGCCGCAATACGATTGATGTATCCGTATTTATGTACATGTAGCGACGGATGTAATTATCAAGGTGAACCCACATTAGTTGTCGTTGTGTAGCAGATATTTTTCGAATTCGAAGGAATGTGGTGGATCAGATACATTAAAAATAATAGAGCTAAAAGTGCGTAAAATAAGATAACCACTTTCTGTCAATTTCTTTACTTTGTTTGAAGTCGTTGATTAACTCAGCGAACCGTTTGCTTGACTCGCCAAGAGACCACAATGAAATAATCGTATCTCTTCACGTTTTGGATAGACGTTACTCTGTTCTTTAATTTATCACTGACATACACCATTTATCAAGGAAGTTTTTTCAAAATACCAAGTTGCAATTTCAAAATTTCAAATTGGAACTTGAAAGTTACAAGTTGCTAACGGAAGTTGCAACATCGACCATCAAAATTGGAATTCGGTTCGGAAACGATCACATGGTACGACTGTAAAAAATAAATAAAAACAGCGTACAATTCTCAGTACTTTTTGGTATCTTTTTTGCCTTGCTAGGGGGGGGGGGGGGGGGGGGTAAGGGGGGGGGGGGAGGTAGTGTTGTGTACGGCCCTGAAAATCTATTTTTTATTTCACGGGTTTATTGCAATCACTCTAAATCTGATCAGTAAAGTTTTGGTAAAACATTTAACTAAGAAAACAAACGCTAACAAAGTAGCTGGACGTTTCGATGACATCCTGTCATCATTAATTATCAACAATTTTTAATGAGTGACTTGAAGATCACTCTAAATCTCCTCTTAAAATAGTTTATTAGGACACTTGACTAACAAGTTTTTATTTAACTTGAGTCAATATTGACTCTAAACTAACGACCCATGTAAGATGTAAGATTCATATTAGTTCAATAAAGTGGCAGGTGTAATGAGGGTTTATCATGTAATTTCAAAACTCATAGGACAAAATAATGATTATCATAGCTGGAAAGAGCTCGTTGAAATTAGTAAAATTGTGAAGTTTGGAAAAGATCGCTTCACAAATTGCTAAGTATGAATTTTCAAAAATCGAACTTTTGTATGAAACATTTGTTGGCAGACAAGAGTTGCCTACCAGCGTAAATTTCCAAAGGTTTTCATATAAAATTTCATATCTTCGCAATTTGTGAAGCGATCTTTTCCAACTTCACATTTTTACCAATTTTAACGACCTCTTTCCAGCTACGATAATCATTTTTTTGTCCTATGTCTCCTATAAGTTTTAAAAGTTATTTATCAGATTCATCGAAGCATGTAGCCGCGCGCACATCTCATTAGCATGTTATTCTACCTAGCAGCTCATTAGCATATAATTCTACCTAGCAGCTCATTAGCATGTAATTCTACCTAGCAGCTCATTAGCATGTTATTCTTCCTAGCAGCTCATTAGCATGTTATTCTTCCTAGCAGCTCATTAGCATGTTATTCTTCCTAGCAGCTCATTAGCATGTTATTCTTCCTAGCAGCTCATTAGCATGCAAATCTACCTAGCAGCTCATTAGCATGTTTTTCTTCCTAGCAGCTCATTAGCATGTTATTCTTCCTAGCAGCTCATTAGCATGTAATTCTACCTAGCAGCTCATTAGCATGTTATTCTTCCTAGCAGCTCATTAGCATGTTATTCTTCCTAGCAGCTCATTAGCATGTTATTCTTCCTAGCAGCTCATTAGCATATAATTCTACATAGCAACTGATTAGCATGTTATTCTCCCTAGCAGCTCATTAGCATGTTATTCTTCCTAGCAGCTCATTAGCATGTTATTCTGCCTAGCAGCTCATTAGCATGTAATTCTACCTAGCAGCTCATTAACATGTTATTCTACCTATCAGCTCATTAGCATGTTATTCTTCCTAGCAGCTCATTAGCATGTTATTCTACCTAGCAGCTCATTAGCATGTTATTCTACCTAGCAGCTCATTAGCATGTTATTCTACCTAGCGGCTCATTAGCATGTAATTCTACCTAGCAGCTCATTAGCATGTTATTCTACCTATCAGCTCATTAGCATGTTATTCTTCCTAGCAGCTCATTAGCATGTTATTCTACCTAGCAGCTCATTAGCATGTTATTCTTCCTAGCAGCTCATTAGCATGTTATTCTACCTAGCAGCTCATTAGCATGTTATTCTACCTAGCAGCTTATTAGCATGTTATTCTACCTAGCGGCTCATTAGCATGTAATTCTACCTAGCAGCTCATTAGCATGTTATTCTACCTATCAGCTCATTAGCATGTTATTCTACCTATCAGCTCATTAGCATGTTATTCTTCCTAGCAGCTCATTAGCATGTTATTCTACCTAGTAGCTCATTAGCATGTAATTCTACCTAGCAGCTCATTAGCATGTTATTCTACCTAGCAGCTCATTAGCATGTTATTCTACCTATCAGCGCATTAGCATGTTATTCTTCCTAGCAGCTCATTAGCATGTTATTCTACCTAGCAGCTCATTAGCATGTAATTGTACCTAGCAGCTCATTAGCATGTTATTCTACCTAGCAGCTCATTAGCATGTAATTCATGTTGATATAGTACTTAGTTGTTTAATCCGATCATTCGTTATCAAAATAAGTACCTAAAGTTCGCGTGCGTTCACACCAGTATTTTCGAATCGTTTCCCGACGGTAAACCTCCATACCCATGGGCTTTCGTTTGAAAACGCATATATACCTATTTCAAAAAAGGTTGTCAAGGACATCAGTCCATAGGCAATAGGTTATACGTCGTTCCAAGACCGAACTGCATTATGGTAACAGCTTGAATGGCATGTATGCCAGAAATATTTAATAAAATTCGATTCAAAATTTGTTCTTGGCCTGTTGAAATGGAAATAGGCACGACATCAGCAGCTTTTCATACCTTTTTAGCCATTCAAGCTGTTACCATAATGCAGTTTGGTCTTGGAACGACGTATAACCTATTGCCTATGGACTGATGTCCTCGACAACCTTTATTGAAATAGGTGTATATTTCGATGCGTTTTGGCCGTGCGTCCACATTAAAACGATGGAATACGCTGTTTGTTTACACCGAGAACACCGCGTTTTCGATCAAAGCCTCCTTCAGTTTTCGCCATCCAATACGATAGGGCTCCGTTTTCAAATGTCTTTACTCTGGAGAGCGAATTCGTTCGCGTTTTAGTCTGGACGCCAAAACACTTCGATATGCATGTGTTTTCAAACGAAAACGTTAGTGTTTTCTATGGATAAGGCAAGGTCTTCGTGTAGCTGCACAAATTGTCCTGGCTATTGTTTTTTATGTAAAAACAATACATAGAACGACACTAGAACAATAGCCAGGACTTTTGTGCAGCTACACTAAGACCTGACCGATAAAACACACTGAGATAACATTCTGATATATGTTTTTGGTTTAATTAACTGTTTGTCGTACGAGAAACTATATATTATCAGGAGCCCATTCCTGATATTATTAAATATGCCAGCATGTGGGAAACCACAGCCCAATGTTTGGAGACATTTACAAAGTTGCAATGTATTTAAACAGGCTAGGAAGAGCTATTATTCCACATGGATCTGTTTATCAAATCGTTATTACTCGGGCCCTTCCGAAGGAAGCCCGAGTTATAAAATGCGTTTTCTTCTATCATTATTTTTCTTCGTAGGACACAAAATGTGAAGTATGTGATCTTATCGGTACAAAAAATGCGAAGTATGTGATCGTATCGAGTTCCAAGATTACTCAGCAGATAAGAAAGCAAGCTACACTCTGTCCCAAAATATATGCGGGTTCCCATCGAGCGATTACTTGAAGCATCCTGGATATATTCGAATTTCGACAGCAAATGAAATCCGAAATGAAAACTAAAACAGCCAAATAATAACGGAGAGCTTGGACTGAATGAAATTCCTAGTTCTGAATGGACTTTACGATGAGCCTATGTTGTATGGCGAAGTCGAGCCATCGATTACTTCCTTTTAAACACGATCATGCAATCATTGTTTTAACATGAGCAAGATCAATGTACGAAGTCTACGAAATTTGGGATCAGTGCTTGCTGCATGACTGCCGTCACGCCGTGGTTTCAAAAAAACCCGTTTAAAAGGTATCCAACAATAAAATGAAACACATTTCTGAGAAATATAATGATTGAAGTTTATTTTATTCCATGTTTGAAACATTCGGAAGGAAAAGGAATCGTAAAAATCGTACTTCAAAACTTCATCAAAGCAAATAGGGCCGTCATCAACGCCACGGACTAAGCAAGGTCAATGTACGAAATTTGGGCATAACTTCGAACGTAACACTTTTATGTATCCAACTTGCAGGAAAGAAACGCTCCTCTCACATATGTCACACACGCTGTTCGTCATTGTGAAGGGTTTCGGACTGATTTTCGGACACATTGAAGGCATGAATTCCGAAATTTATAGGCAAAGACACATGAGCCGTCTGAAAATCATTCGAGTTTCAAGATTACTCAGCAGATGCTATACATAGTCTCCCTCGTCACGCAACTGTCAGTCATTGTCAGGTCTCTCCTCACGCAACTGACATTGTTATAATTAAACTCACCGACCAACGCCGTACAACGGTCATGTATAACTCCATCAATTGACAGAAAGCTATATGTACAGAAGTCATGCAAACAGTCGAGCCAGTCGAGTTATTTTCAGTAACTCATGATGGATGTTTATTTTATTCCACGTTTGAAAAATTCAGAAGGAAAAGGAATCGTAAAAATCGTACTTCAAAACTACATCAAAGCATTTAAGGCAAGCAAGGTCAATTTTCGTAAATCGAGATCGTATAGCCCTTCATCTGGCAGACATATAGTCTCCCTCGTCACGCAACTGTCAGTCATTGTCAGGTCTCTCCTCACGCAACTGACATTGTCCTTTTCATAAGCCCGAGTGTACGCTCATTGAGCGTCTTGTTATTATTATTATTATTATTATTATTATTATTATTATTATTATTATTATTATTATTATTATTATTATTATTATTATTATTATTATTATTATTATTATTATTATTATTATTATTATTATTATTATTATTATTATTTATTATTATTATTATTATTATTATTATTATTATTATTATTATTATTATTATTATTATTATTATTATTATTATTATTATTATTATTATTATTATTATTATTATTATTATTATTATTATTATTATTATTATTATTATTATTATTATTATTATTATTATTATAATTATTATTATTATCATTATCATTATTATTATTATTATTATTATTATTATTATTATTATTATTATTATTTATTATTATTATTATTATTATTATTATTATTATTATTATTATTATAGTATTTCCTAGGAACCGTATATAAAGAAGATGGCAGTTTCTTTATAAATTGAGCCATTAATACAATATTGCGTCGACGATGGGCTAAGAGGTGGTCTTTGCAGCTGTAACAATATAAATGTGGCAGGATATATTGATCATAATAATAGTCCCTTAATCACAGACAATTAAACATTAATCCGCATGAATCGCTCGCGGCCTCAATATCTTAATATAATAACACTATATAAAATTTGAAAAACTCAAGTTTTACAAATTGTTTACAATATTTTAGTGTGAGTTTACTAAACCCGTGAAATAGATATCCGGGGCCGTACACAGCACAGGGACAGGGGGCAGTTCAGTGCCCCCCTAGCATGGCGAAAAGATACCAAAAAGTATTGAGAACTGTACTATTTGTATTCTTTTTTGCTTAAATACGTACTTGAAATTTGGGTTATTTAATAATTTGTGCTCTTTTGTAAATTGACTATTGCACATTGACTATTAGATTTTATTTCACGGATAAACTAAAACCATTCTATAAGATGTTAAATACGTTGTAGAAAGTAAAACAAAACACAGAGCAATTATTGCAAGTTCTAGGCTCTTCGTAACGTTACATTTAGCAGAGGAAATCCTCTAGGGCACATTAAGCAATCCTTATGGTCAACATGAGTTGGCAGAATTTCTTTAGATGTTATTAGTATTTTTGTAGAAACCTGTACCATTACTTTAATCAAATTTGGAATGAGGTATGCCGTGCGAAATAGTAGCCTGCGAATACGTATTCTAACCATGCAATTCGTTGTCTTTCTTTTCTTTTCTGGATGTTTGTCATACAAGTCAGTAGTTGTTGAAGTTCGTTGTTCTTCGTCCTCGGACTTGCTCGAGAGTCCAGCGGTGCTCCTCGGCGCGGACTCGGGCGAAACCGGCGAAACGGGGCGTTTTCCGAGCCCGCGCCGAAGAGCACTCGCTGGACTCTCGAGCATGCGTCCTCGGATAGACTTGCAAGTTGCAAACGGCTGAGTTGTTTTGGCATTGCGCCTCGTTTAATACTTTAATTTATTTCATTTCCCGTTGACACTATTGACATTTGATCATCAGAAACATCCCAATCAACGTCAATGTCAAATATTGGATAATTATTAAGATCAATACTGTTGTGAACATTTTTTCTCCGATGTAGACGTCAGCGTGCTCCGTTAATTTTTCGTCCATAGCTAGCAAGCCAATCAGAGCGCGCGTTATATCCTGGCTATGTAAAAATAAAAATAAATAAATATTGGTGTTATATTTGTGTTCTAATTCCTTATTAGTCGGGCTTCCTGTGGAAGGCCTGACTCTAAAAATGCAGTCCGGTCGTCGTATTCTTTGACCTCAAATCGCGAACTGGGTTCTACAGCGCATGTGCCCTGTGCCGGCCGCTAAGATAATCACCGAAGGCTCTAACAACATGGTTTATCAACACGAGACATCGCTACTTCACAAACCTTGTTGGAGGAAGGTTATGTCGTCTTGTTTTTAAAATAACCACAATAATTCTTAGAAATATGGATTCATCAATCCAGTACTAGTACTGCAAAGGGTTTAGATATTTTTAGAACTTAGAACGAAGTGAGCTGAACACGCAGAGAAGAGAAAAAAGCAATTACGTCAGTTGTCAGGTTTATACACCGAGCCGAGGTAAACCCATATTTACACTTCATGTTCTACCGAGTCACGCAACGAGCGACCAAACACTGTTTTGATCGCACTAAGATATCTATATTTAGTTCAAATAGGCTACATATCAGTTAGAAGACCGACTTCACGCTAGTAGAGCGTCTACGGTTTGGCAATTGTTTTACCAAATTAGTTCCTCCCAGTAGGTCCTGTTTGGTTTACGTATGTCACAAATCGAAAACATCGTCCAAATGGTCATTTTTGGTGGGTTATAGCCCATGCAAGTTGGTCAAAATCGTCCAAAATGCCGATCATTTTTGATGGGTTATAGCCCATGCAAAATAGTCAAAAATCGTCCAAAATGATCATGTTTGATGGCTTACAGCCCATACAAAATGGTCAAATAGAATGGTCAAATGACCCAACTCACTGTATGTCAATATACAATTACACGGAAGTCCTGTCTAAACTTGTTCCTCGCTCAAACTGCATGCCAACGATGGACACCAAACACGAACAACCGAGAATTCCTGACAGAAAACAGAGTACAAAGACGAACCATTCTTTGGTAATATCAAGTTTGAGTTTTGTGTTGTGTTTGGCCATGTTTTTGAGAAACGAAGTCGTCTTTCGTGAGTTCTCTGAGCGGGAAATTCAAGTACGAAGTTTGCAAGATGAAGTTGGTCGCTTGTCTGGAGTCATGTCGAGAAAGATGGATGGTGATTCTAGTGGTAGGTGGATTAATCTTTACTGGAATTTGCTGATTCTCAACTTAACCTTTGTCATTGATTCCTTTTATTTTCTCAGTTCGTTTGTACAATATCTATATCAAGTTCTTATAGCGACATTCTTTGAAAACGACGCATAACATAACAATATATCAAGTTCTTATAGCGACATCTTTGAAAATGCAGACGCACAATTCAAAAGATTATATTATTGGCATACAGCGTGTATACAGTGACAGAGTATTCTGAAGTTCAGCCTTTGTTTTTATTATTTGAGTAAATTAATCAACACTAGTTGTTATTGTAGTCAGTTAAAATGAGCGGAAGTTTCATACATCAGAACAAGTCACGTCAAGTCCTGCAATGACGTCGGTCGTATTGGTGACTACAACGGTACTAAGAATGGATTTGCGTAACCTTTAATACCCGGGGGGGTGGTAATACCCGGGGGGGGGGGGGGGGGGGGGGACTCCCATACTGAAATGGACGTGAATGATCATCGTCTCTTTTAGGGGTGTAAATTACGGTTTTTGGCATCACTTAGGGTGTTCACGACAGAACGCCAATATGCATAGCCATCAAGGTATCATTTAGGGTTGCTCGCGAAGATATAAAAACGACCCATATCAAACTTATGTCCTACATCGATGAACATTTGCTCCTGTTGGGATCCAGTATTACGCGGACAACTTTTTTTGTTAATGCTTTGTATACTAAAGCACGTTTGAGGCCCAATTGATCGAGCAATTTGTTCACCATGACCGCTAATAAAGCAGATTCGTACGTGACTGGTTTATCATTTCTGAATTCAACTTTTTCCTTTGACAATGTGTAAATCACGTAGCTAAAATATAAGAGAGGATGGAAAAGCTGCATATGTTTCCTCAACGGGAAAATATATCACAAATTCGAACTTACTTATTGATCTCGTGTGTAAATATTGGAAATTGCCTTCAAAAAACGTCCTTTCCGAGCCATAATTTATTTGCGAATTCGCCTATGTAGCTTCTACATACAGACCGGGATACAGAGCACCAATATGATGTTCACAATTACCAAACAAATTTGTTTTAGATTTCATTTTGACACAGCTTAATTAAGTTCAATATACATGTATTTTATATCAAAATGCGCGTATAATTACAGAGCATTAGAATCTGGCGGTAGGTTTTTGATTGACACAATTCCCAAGGAATTCATAAGGTATTTGTGTGTAGCGTATGTCACGCTCTCCTATATCTCTTCAGATATTTCAGTTCGATTGACTTTGAAGAAACGGAAAATGACACAGTCAAATATATTTATTTTTGCTTGAATTGCTAGCTTATTCATTCCTTACATATTCGTCTTTTATATTCCGTTGGTAGGTTTTTGATTTGTATTTTAACAATGCAGTAAATAGCAAAAATGTACCAAAATCATGCTGTTTTTATTGATAGACCGCCGTCGCTCATTAGCATTTGCGAAACAATGACCTTTTGTATAACATATGTTTGATATGATATTGTGTTGATTGTCTAGACCGATCAGGCAGGAAATCTGTAATATTTCTGGTTTAGAATGGTATTTTTTAGGGTTCAAATAAAGCAAAAGCCACGCCCAGATTAGTCTCCTTTTGGGGTCTAATTTAACATCATCCCCGTCCTTTTCACATGCGAGTCCCGCCGGGTTTCAGTAATACATGTGTGAAATGTATAATAATATCAACCACCAACATATACAAACAACAACAACAACAACAACAACAACAACAACAACAACAACAACAACACTGAATAACAATAACAACAATAACAATGACAACAATAACAACAATAACAACAATAACAACAATAACAACAATAACAATGACAACAATAACAACAATAACAACAATAACAACAATAACAACAATAACAACAATAACAACAATAACAACAATAACAACAATAACAACAATAACAACAATAACAACAATAACAACAATAACAACAATAACAACAATAACAACAATAACAACAATAACAACAATAACAACAATAACAACAATAACAACAATAACAACAATAACAACAACAACAACAACAACAACAATAACAACAATAACAACAATAACAACAATAACAACAATAACAACAATAACAACAATAACAACAATAACAACAATAACAACAATAACAACAATAACAACAATAACAACAAACAACAACAACAACAACAACAACAACAATAACAACAATAACAACAATAACAACAATAACAACAATAACAACAATAACAACAATAACAATAACAATAACAACAATAACAACAATAACAACAATAACAACAATAACAACAATAACAACAATAACAACAATAACAACAATAACAACAATAACAACAATAACAACAATAACAACAATAACAACAATAACAACAATAACAACAATAACAACAATAACAACAATAACAACAATAACAACAATAACAACAATAACAACAATAACAACAATAACAACAATAACAACAATAACAACAATAACAACAATAACAACAATAACAACAATAACAACAATAACAATAACGGTATAAACACTGAATTACGAAACAACATGAGAGTCGTTTTCTTATGAGTGAGAAACCTACGAGTTACGGTCACGGTACGGAATCAAAGACATCTATTCAACCAATATATCACAGCGTGCAAATTCATTGCTCCGACCATCAGAATGCTTGGACACGCTACGGTCACCGCACGGCACGAACCGTACCGTAACAACTTCCCACTCGCACGAAAACGACTCTAATAACAGTGAACAGGAGCCCATAAGTAGGAGCCTCCATCTGGGATGTATTCGTGAGACGACCTGTGACCGGATCAGGCTATTTTTAGAACACCAAATTTGCCGCGAAATTTTAACCCCAGGGATTTTTGATTTCGGCTTTGTTACGGAGTTTCTAGATTTTGGCCTGGTAGGTTTACTATTTGATGTTTTTTGAGTTCCTTGAGAAACAGAACACGAACTTGAAGACTCTTGGTCATTTTCCGATGAATTACTAAACTCTGCAAAAGAGTCACTGTAACTATCGCTATCGCTCTCTTCATTTTCAGTTTCTTCAATTTCGCCAATTTCTTCGTCCGCCACTTTGTTCATATATCACAATTAAACACAAATCATCTACCTCATTGATGTTGATTGGCTCTGTTTAATTCCCATGGGGGATTCCTATTGATTGATGATCAGTTCGCGGGAAAAGGTGTTCTAAAAATAGCCTGATCCGGTCACAGGTCGTCTCACAAACCCAGTACGGTAGATGGAGGCTCCATTTCATTTATAAAAATGTTGATAATTTTATACGCTGATATCACAAACCTCAGTCGATCATCAAATTCAGTCTTTCAAATCTTTTAACACCTCAGCCCGCAGAGCACGTCGGGATATCACCAACAAGAATTCTGCTCAAGTCACAATGGACGACGTTCGACAAGAAACAAGGCGATTGATCATGTCCCTCAATTCAACAAAATATTGTCCCTTCCATAGCTGCCTGGGTATAAGAGGACCACCAGGCCCTCCTGGACCTACTGGAAAAAGGGGCCCTCGTGGCCGGCGAGGAAAACATGGGCCAAGAGGATCCAAAGGAAGACCAGGTAAACTATAACACAGACATGGTACCAGTTCAATTATAACATTGGTCGTTGCCTTGGTAACGTTAAGTGTTTGTTTTTAAGGTATTTCTGGACATCCAGGTAAGCACGGCAAGCAAGGCATGATGGGATTGCAGGGTTCCAGGGGACCACAGGGAATTCAAGGTAACAGAGGAGACAAAGGGAATCCTGGACCAAGAGGACCACCTGGCTTATCAATTTCACAGCCTGACGTCATTGTCACGCCACCCAGTTTGAATGTCAACGTCAACCAATCAGCATCGTTCTTTTGCTCGGCCTCGGGGAACCCCAAGCCTGAGTTGTCATGGGAACGAGATGGTAAAGGGATACCGTCAAAGTGGGTAGTGGATAGGAAAGGGAGACTGTTCATCAACTACACTACATACATCGATGAAGGGGTAATGACGTGTGTGGCTAAGAATCTACTGGGTACGATGCGTAAGAATGTCACTTTGGAAGTTCAAGGTGAGGCGTCTCTATAGTTACAAATAAAGTATTTTGATGATTAGCAGTAGTGATAGAGAACCCTTAGGGAGGGGAGGGTGGTCTATATCGGGGGTTCGTGACGTGTGTGGCTAAGAATCTACTGGGTACGATGCGTAAGAATGTCACTTTGGATGTTCAAGGTGAGGCGTCTCTATAGTTACAAATAAAGTACTTTGATGATTAACAGTAGCGATACAGAACCCTTAGGGAGGGGAGGGTGGTCTATTTCGGGGGTTCATGACGTGTGTGGCTAAGAATCTACTGGGTACGATGCGTAAGAATGTCACTTTGGATGTTCAAGGTGAGGCGTCTCTATAGTTACAAATAAAGTACTTTGATGATTAACAGTAGTGATACAGAACCCTTAGGGAGGGGAGGGTGGTCTATATCGGGGGTTCATGACGTGTGTGGCTAAGAATCTACTGGGAACGATGCGTAAGAATGTCACTTTGGATGTTCAAGGTGAGGCGTCTCTATAGTTACAAATAAAGTACTTTGATCAAGGGCGCTAGAACAAAGACGTTGTGTGTATTTGAATAGTAATAAATATGCTACGAGTTGTACTTATCTGTTGTCGATTCTTATTCTTGTTTGTCCCCTATTAGTTGCCTGGCCAAACGAACGTTTCGTATCATTGACCTTTCTGGCCTCTGTTGTCCTCTACTAGTTGCCAGTAAGTTGATTCCTGGCCAAACGAACGTTTCGATTTGAATTTATAGAGAGCGGACTGGAACATAAATTCAACAGATAAGTACAACTCGTAGCATATTTATTACTATTCAAATAAACACAACGTCTTTGTCCTAGCGCCCTTGCTTTGATGATTAGCAGTAGTGATACAGAACCCTTAGGGAGGGGAGGGGTGGTCTATATCGGTGGGTCATGACTACTATTACCGACTGAGAAAGATATTACTCGACATTACTCGATGTGGCACACTGAGATGAAAAATGGATTATCTTTTTGTTATGGCCACAAACAGCCAACTGGGTACCAAGGCGCATGCGCTCTGTGCCGCTGAGGAAACCGAAGGCTCATTGCTCATTGCTGAAGTCCGACGAGTGAACGCTTCTAGAACGTCTTGTTTTATTTTTATTTTTATTTATTTTATGATTTTTTATTATTATGACTTTTATTATTAATTTAATATATTTAAAAACAATTTTTTTTATTTTTATATTTTATGATTTTTTTTAAATACTTCAAAAAGTATAAACTACTATGTTCAACACCAGGTCCTCCCGTCTTCAACAAGGTTCCCAAGACATCGCTTGTTACGAATACAAATTGTGAAGTAACTATGACGTGTACGGCATACGGGAATCCTGGTCCTGTGATCACGTGGTCCAAGGCTTTCCAGTCTCTCCCTAACCGTACATCATTGTATAACAATGGTACAATGGTTATCAAGGACTTGAATATTCTTGACAGTGGACCTTATCTTTGTCACGCAAGGAACAGCTTTGGTGAAATAGAGCACGTGACATATCTTTTCGTCACGAAAGGTAATAGTGACGCTTATTGCAAATTTCGCTTTTTACTAGGCCGCGTCTAGATCTTTTTAGCTGGATCGATCTCAGAACGATCTTATGCCGTGTTTACACTTGAAGGTTTACTGATGTAAACGAGTTACCGAACCTTGGTAGAAATTCGAAATTCGAAAACTATTGTTTGTTGAGCGGTTAACCTTAGTTTTCTGATAGCTACTTAGTTCCAGAGGCTATACTATTAGTGGGGAGGCGAACCCGACTTTCGAGACTCTGGAACCAGGGTATTTTAAAGCGCTCAAGTGTAATCATGCACGCCATTAGTCCACTTTGGATTTACGCTCACATTGCGTCATTATCTCTCTTATTATTCGTAATCGTATTTCGAACATTAACCAAAACAAAATGTGACAACCTGAATCTGAATTCCACGGCTTTTCCATTACCTTTTCGAGCCGTAATACATTAAATTACCTTTTTACGTTAAATTCTTTCATAATAATATTCAAATCTTACAAGGAAATAATCGAGCGTTCACACTTGGATCGATCTGAGATCGATCTACAAAACAAATTGCGTTCACACTTAGCTCGCATTTGAATTAGGTCGATCTAGAACTCCAGTGTGAACACGGCCTAAATGTTACAAGTACGTTTGTTTGTAGCTTGGAGTAGCATTTATGCTAATGATCATGAAACAACATTTAAACAAAAAGGTCCTCCTATAGAATATCGTATGCAAAGCTTGTAATTTTGTTATTCAAACTGCACGAGCTTCTTGTAATAATGTGGTAACTAAAATGTCTTTGATCAAATTAAAGGGGCAGTGTCCAATCTCGTCCCCAGAGCCTGCGTTACTTTCGGCCAGCGGCGAAGAACGTAGGCTCTGGCATAGTCCATTTCTGAGACAATTTGATTGGCTATTCCATTTTAGAAACTACGCACGCGCAAGATTCCGGAAATGAAATATATCCAATGAAAATTGAGTTGTCAAAACAGCCCGGTGTCCCAACTTCCGTTCAAAACAAAAATTAACATTTTTCAACGGTTTCAAAAATCTTGTATTCGTGTTTCAACACATGTCGCCTCTGCAATAAATCTCTAAGCACAGAGAAACATCCAGTTTATCTAAGCTTATATGTATCTCGGAGTGTCTTGAAAAGTTTTCAAGCGAAGCTCAAAATTTACACGAAGATGATGGTTATTCAAAGTACATACGTCGATCGTAAATCCTAATATTCTTTAGGCTAGCAACGTGCCAATCGAGGTGCTTACGAAGGCGAAAGATTCAAAAGAAATACATTTGAAGGAGAGACAACAATAACCAGAGAAGATGAAGATGATAGATTCAAATAATTAACTGATATGTAAAGTAGACACTAGTAAATATAAACCCGTAGGAAGAACTGTTCGCGTATCCTGCTGTAAAACCACTGCTTTTAATCAGTAAAGACTTCAGATACTGCGCTTCTTTCACTGTTATATCTTCTTTACCAAATGCTTTTAAAGCCGTACTCTATTCCCTAATGAAACCTTTCGATGGCCTCCACTGAAACCTGAATCGACATTTTGAATTGACACAGTAACCAACTGCCGTGCTAACTTGCGCGTGCACTTTAAAACCAGAAGAACAAGAAATCCTGTTCCCAAAAATGGATTATGCCAGAGCCTACGTTCCTCGCCGCTGGCAGAAAGTAACGCAGGCTCTGGGGACGAGATTGGGCAGTGTCAAGCCTCACGCATGCGCATTAAAATCAAAACAATAACACTCGGTTGAGAAGCCTACCTTGCCCGGGAACTTTGTCCCGAAACCCCCTAAAAACCGTTCTAATCGCTAAATAAATGACCTACAGGACTCAAGTAGATACTAATCTTTATTTAGAAAGCAATTTTAGAACTTCAATATATCAAAAGGACTGAATTCTAGAAGTGAATTCACGGCGATATCATTTTCCAACGGTCGATCAAATAAGACACAGGAAGCCCAACACATAAATAGATGGTGGGAAGCTCACCGGGTTTACAAGTCGTTCTACATGAGTTTTTCTCTTCAAAAGTCATGAACAGTACTGCACCTACGATTGATGATCAAGATTCCTTCGCAATCGACCGAATTGCTGGTTTAAAATTTCGGTTTTCTTCACTCGAGGATGATGGCGGCCTGCCTCTCTACGGCTGTTCGACACTTTTTTCAACGGCTTCAAAGTCAGTCCTAAGATGAAACTAGACGCTCTTCTAGCGTGAAGTCGGGCTTCTAAATTAAATAGAACATGCTTTCCTTGCAATTTCAGTACTGCGATTCACAAACTCAGCGAATCATGAATGACAAATACAAATACCGTATACATAAACTAGACATCGCAGAGTGATTATGACAAGTTGTTGAAGTGTAAATATTGAAAACCTTACAACTGCATTTCTCTTCACCGCCGGCTGCGTGTATCAACTCACAAAGATCCGGCTAAACCCTTTGCAGTACTGGTACTGGATTGATAAATCCATATCTCTATGAACTAGACTAATGCATCAAACAAGTAGCAAGGTAATTCATTTACGCACTATGGTTTAGAATGATCATAAAGTATTGTATATGTACAATAATCAAATCTCCCAGCACAAGAATAGCTTTCACTAGAATATCACAATCATCAAGAGTATTTACTTACCATGTCAGTTCTACTGAATACATGAAATTCCATACACAGGACGTGACGAGATAAACGATCGCTTCTACAAAAATAATACGGATTGTATAAGCATAATCTAACTGTATTTTAATTTACTAGCATTTAACACAATAAAACAACACAAAAGAATGATGAGATTTACTAGCTGTGAGGACTGTATTGAGCCACATGTGCTGAATACTAGTAGTTTTCCAGTTGCTTCGTTGACGATCATCTTTCGCTTCATCCAACATGACGACATTCAAGTTCAGGTCATCAAGATCAGTCTTGCTCTTGCTTTTCTTGCAATCAGAGTAGTTCTTTTCAGCTTCAGAGTTCGTAATCAAGTCAATAGTCATTGTTTATCGATGTCTCGTCTTCTAGCTTAGCATTCTCCTACCCAGAGAGCTCCTCGCGGCCGGTACAAGGCGCATGCGCTGTAGAACCCAATATGCGTTCTGGGGTCAAAGAATACGACGAAGAACGCTCTGCATTTTTAGAGTCGGGTCTTCCACAGGAAGCCCCACTAATAATCCCCACTAGGAATTGTTGAAAATGAAGAACATGCTTTGAATTATTACTAGTGATCCATTAGACGCTTGAACAAACATGATTAAGGTCGATGGAAACGGATTGAAAACATCGATAATGGTAAAAGTCCACGGTGGACTTTTATTATTTGGCTCTTTCTCAGTATATCACTATCCTGAAAAACCTTTGTTATTCAAATCAAGAACTCTTTGTAGAACGAGGCATACAACAATATGAACTATTGTTATTCAAATTTTCAGGAATTCAGGGCGGTGATATACTGAGAAAGCCCAGAGGAGGTCTGAATAGTATCCCAGAATGCATTGCGTTTCATATTATATTATCGTTTTTTCGTGACGTCATTACTTTCTCACAACCGGCAAGACGACAAGAAGTAATGGCGGCGTTTAGCCGGCCTATTGCTGGTTACTCGGCGCCTGTCTTCGATGATATTCGGTTATTATACGTTCACTGCGTATCAAAAGAAGAGTTCTCGGTTTCCGTAACCGGCCTGGAAGGGCTTGAAGCTGTTTTAGGATGGTTCACATCAGTTTTATCGACAAATTCAGCGAGAAACGTGTTGCGTTGGTCCCTTGCTCGACAACAGACCACAACTATTCGATGGACTCTCTCTTAATAATAAGCTTTATTTAAGCAGGGAACACCTTCAGCAAGCTGTTCTCCCAGGTGTCCCTGACATCAATAAATATACAATATACATCAATATAATAATTCAAAGGTGTTCGCAGCCCAGCGCTTGTTCGCCTAACAACATCGTAACAGTTTACGTCGAGATGCACTAGTGCTTGTCCTCTTCGCGCGTTTCTCTTTGGGTTTATGTGGCGTATTGCCCGTGCTAACATACGTTCGCTTTGAGCTTTCATCCATAATTCTGAAAAAGTAAAAGTTTATATTAGTTACTGCCTTTTAGCGTATCTATTAGAACACAAGTTATTGATTTCAGCAACGAAAGAGTTGTTTTGTCACATGCCGTGACGCGTTGTCACGAATGCTTCAGAGCAATGAAATACGACCACAAGTGTCAAAAAATGTCTAACTTCGGAGCCAGTAAAACTATCTAAAACGTGGAGTAACTTTGAGTAATTTTATATACAAACGTTCTCCAAGCCTTACAGTACGATAACGTGTTATTAAAATATAAAATACTCAAGTCAGTAATAAGAATAAAGCGGTTTTTGGTGAGCGCCTATCACTCAAATTTTCAAAGCGTAGTGAATACCCTTCGTAAGCTACTGATTTTTTCAAAAGACAGCGAGAAAATCATGAAATAAAGTCTTCAGGGAAGTAGTATTAATGCACTGGAAACATGTAATACAAATCTTACCTTCAATGCTGGCGATATTGCTAAACAAATCTTGCTTGTAAAACACTAACAAATCACATTCTTGAAGACTGGAAGCGTGAACTTCACAACATTTCTCCCGCAATGCATTCTGGGATACTATTCAGACCTCCTCTGGAGAAAGCCCCTATTATTTCTCGCTTCTTCGTACCCAGGCTTACGCGGTCATATGGGTTGACACTGCCCCTTTAAAGCAAAATATTTTCCAGAAAACAAGCATTAGAATAAAAACAAATGACAGATTCTTGTGTTCACGGGAACCTAAAATAGACTCTAGTCGATAATAAGAAACTATAATATATATATATACAAAAGTCTTTTTTTTAATATAAAAATTAATCTACATTATATAATAATAATAAATAATAATAATAATAATAATAATAATAATAATAATAATAATAATAATAATAATAATAATAATAATAATAATAATAATAACAATAATAATTATAATACACTTTATTTAAAGAGGGTGACTAGAGTTACACAAAGTAATTTTCATCCAGACCAAAATAAATGTGCAAAAAAAAAATGTACAAATAAAATGTGCAAGGACTAACATCAAAATCAATAAGAATTAATTATTATCAATAATTAGTCAGTGTACGTTTGCTCATCAAGCGGAAATGCCAATTTTAATGGTTTTGATAGTTCCCGATGTGTTTTGATGTGTTTTTGACTGTTTCATTGCACAGGTCATTGCCCAGGTCACTGGTCCATGTATTCTAACATTCTTTCTGATCGTACGGAATACTACGACCTGTTGAAGAAATGGCTTGCCCCCGTGACTGATTCACCTACACGTTGGATCACGTGTTTTCACTCCAAAAAAGATGGCTGGTCTGCTGCTACCTTCCACTCAAAATGCAATAACAAAGGTCCAACGATTACAATCATCAAAGTAAAAGACTACATATTCGGTGGTTATTCAGATAAGGATTGGCGTAAGTACCATTTCTTTTGTTGAACTGTCTCCTCCAAATGGTTTGCAGATGGCATAGCTACTAAGCATAATTGTTGCATGGCAACTGATGTGGCCCACTGGTTGTGAGTTCCAAATTCATATCGTCCAGCTTGGCTCAGTACAGGCGCACGTTTCAAATTGTTCATTTATTTTGCCTAAAACGTGTACAGTTAGGTTCACATTAGGTTCACATTCTCGCAAACTTGATTCAGAAGCAACATAAGAAACAGAGAAAGAAGCAAGGAACGTTCTTACGTCGAAATGAAATAGAGTCGTTTTCGTATGAGTGGGAAAGTTACAATACCATGCCGTATTGAAAGAGTTTGATTAGATGAGATGCATCTGCACGCTTTTTGATTGGTTCAGAAAGGAAGCCATTTGAGTTTCACGGTACCGTAGGTTTCCCCCTCATACGAAAACGACTCTATGCCCTCTCAAAGTACAATCGTGGCTAAACTCTCAACCTAAAGCGGCGCCTTACATAGCCTCTGTTCCTACCTGGTCAGTGTTCAAAATGTTTCAAATATCAGTTGGTCATCAACAGAGCATTTTGGATTACGCTGCTGTCAGGTGCAAATGTAAACAAAGCCGCGGTCTGTATACACCCTATGCAATACTCGATTTCTGTACTTTGCATAAATTTGCAAAAACTGAAAGAATAGCGTTAAGTAAAGGTAAAATAATAGATTCAGTGAAAGACCATCGACAGTTTAGTAATTACCCCAAAAGTGCATTTTAAGGTGCAAAATACATGGAAACGAGGCAATTAGGGCCATAGTCCGGTTTCTGGTACAAATCTTTGTAATTTCAAATCACTATAACTTTTCAAGATAGCATAGTACAGCCCTAAAATTTGATATGTTCATTATTGAAAACCCTCTCTTCAAAGAGATGGTCAGATATTGCTGTAATATATTCCCATTAACAAAGGAAATCAGATTTTACGATTCTACCATTTAGTGCATACGTAATATTGTTTTTCTTTGATTGTGCTCCACAATAATTTCTACTTGCTACGGCCCTACAATGTCCATGCCGGATTCTAAATATTGTTAGAATAATAGTCATTAACTCACTCGACCAATCAGCGCCCAGCATTTGCGCGCTCTATATCTCATAAAGTAACTAAATACTGATAGTTTTTCTTCATAAGACTTTCATAACGCTTCTTTCTTTGCTGTTGGTTTTTCATTTTGGGCCAATCTGGTGCTAGGAGCACAATAATATATATATATATTTTCTTCATTACCTCAATTTATGTCAGTGCGCTTCGATCCGTTGGCCAGTCGTGGTGAGCTATCTCACGATTGATGTCGATGTCAGTAGCTTACTCTAATGCTAGTGAGTTGCGTGACATATATATGAGCTATTTGATTCTGAGCTGAGAATTTGTGTGTTCTTAACGATGTGGATATTTTCATTTCAGGTTCCCAAAGTGGTTACACGAGCTCCAGTAACGCCTTCCTGTTCTCTTTCAAAAATCACGACAACTTAAAGCCGTTTAAAGCAAAAGTAAAAAAGATTGTATATGCCGTATATAATAAGGGGGATTATCTGCCAACATTTGGTGGCGGCCATGACATACACATTGCTAATAACGCCGGCAGCAACACTAAGTCCTACAGTAACTTGTTTCATTCCTATATTCAGGTTCTAGATTATAGTGCTGGGTCAACCAAGGCTATGAATCTTCTAGCGGGGTCACGCAATTTTCAGCCCAATGAACTCGAAGTTTTTCGACAAGCTAAATGAACGCACAAAACCAAACACTAACTTAACTATATATAAACACGCCCTTAAGAGTCGTTTTCGTTTGAGTGGGAAAGTTACGGTACCGTGCCGCATTGAAAGACTTTGTTTAGATGAGCAAGATGCATCTGCACGCTTTAATTTCGATTGGTTCAGAAAGGAAGCCATTTGAGTGCCACGGTACCGTAGTTTTCCCACTCATACGAAAACGACTCTATAACATTACTGCTATAAACTGCATGATATCATGATCGTCTCGGTTTCCACTGTTCTTTCGAGGGCATCACACCACTAAATGTTGTTAGAAGTACACGGATTGCCCTCTAATTTCCCCACCTATACCATGTTGTATTTAGGGTCGTTCTCAAATAGTGCCCCTATTAGAGCTTGATATAGTGGCGCGGTATTCTAGAAAAAAAAGAAGAAAAACCCAGACACGTTGCTATCTCTTGTTATGCCACGATTTGCAACCATTTTCTAATTAGCATATTTAGTAATCAAGTGCTCTTAGTAGTCTTTAATAGCAGCTTTGTAAGTGGTCGGTTTTAGCAGGGTCGGAACCGACCAGAACGTTTTAGTTATTACTTGCGTGACAAGGTTGTGCTGAACAGTTATAGTTTTAGCCTTTGGAATTCGTTATCAAACATATCCTTGTATTCGCTATATATGCATTTTGTGACTATAGGCTGAAGTGTAATACTGATTGACATTTGTAGTCAGGTGAGACGTATAACGCACATAGAACGGATTTAAGTGAACTGGTCGGCCTTGGCCAAGGTTGACCAGCTTAGGGGAACTCCTCACAGTGTGTAGCTGTCTTGGGAACCTTTTAGAGTTTTAAGGAATGGTCAATGCTTAGCGTGCGTATATCCAGTTATGGATGCGTCACTCTGCGATGTCTAGTTTATGTATACGGTATTTGTACAATTTGCATGGATATATTTATGGTACGAAATAAACTATTTTTATTCATGATTTGCTGAGTTTGTTAAAGCATGTTATACCGAGTCACGCAACGAGCGACCAAACACTGTTTTAATCGCACTAAGATATCTATATTTAGTTCAAATAGGCTACATATCAGTTAGAAGACCGACTTCACGCTATCTAGTTTGGCAATTGTTTTACCAAATTAGTTCCTCCCAGTAGGTCCTGTTTGGGTTAAGTATGTCAAAAATCGAAAACATCCTCCAAATGGTCATTTTTGGTGGGTTAATATAGCCCATACAAAATGGTCAAAAATCGTCCAAAATGATCATTTTTGATGGCTTATAGCCCATACAAAATGGTTCAAATAGAATGGTCAAATGACCCAACTCACTATATGTCAATATACAATTACACGGAAGTCCTGTCTAAACGTGTTCCTCGTTCAAACTGCATGTCAACGATGGACACCAAACACGAACAACCGAGAATTCTTGACAACAAACACAGCACAAAGACGAACCATTCTTTGGTAATATCCAGTTTGAGTTTTGTGTTGTGTTTGGCCATGTTTGTGAGAAACGAAGTCGTCTTTCGGGAGTTCTCTGAGCGGGAAATTCAAGTACGAAGTTTGCAAGATGAAGTTGGTCGCTTGTCTGGAGTCATGTCGGGAAAGATGGATGGTGATTCTAGTGGTAGGTGAAATCTTTACTGGAATTTATTGATTTGCAACTTACCCTTTGTCATTGATTCCTTTTATTTTCTCAGTTCGTTTGTATAATATCTATTTCAAGCTCTTAATAGCGACATCTTTGAAAACGACGCATAAAGAACAATATATCAAGTTCTTACAGCGACATGTTTGAAAATGCAGACGCACAATTCAAAAGATTATATTATTGGCATACAGCGTGTATACAGTGACAGAGTATTCTGAAGTTCAGCCTTTGTTTTTATTATTTGAGTAAATTAATCAACACTAGTTGTTATTGTAGTCAGTTAAAATGAGCGGAAGTTTCATACATCAGAGCAAGTCACGTCAGGTCCTGCAATGACGTCGGTCGTATTGGTGGCTCAGACGGTGCTAAGAATGGATTTGCGTGACCTTTAATACATGTTTGAAAATGCAGACGCACAATTCAAAAGATTATATTATTGGCATACAGCGTGTATACAGTGACAGAGTATTCTGAAGTTCAGCCATTGTTTTTATTATTTGAGTAAATTAATCAACACTTGTTATTGTAGTCAGTTAAAATGAGCGGAAGTTTCATACATCAGAACAAGTCACGTCAGGTCCTTCAATGACGTCGGTCGTATTGGTGACTACAACGGTGCTAAGAATGGATTTGCGTGACCTTTAATACATGTTTGAAATGTTTTTAAAATTAAGAAGCCTGCATGGTTCATAAGCATTAGTCTCCCTCGCAGCCGCAGTTTGAGCGTTGCGTGACGACCCAAACTTGGAGACTACATAAGCATAAGCACAAGCAACATCCGCACACTCAGGACAACATTTATGCAATAGGTGTGACAAAAGACAAGCGCCGTTAATAAGCAATGCATTACTGAGTCTGCGTATGTTGCTTGTGCTTGTGCTTATGTCACTAGTGTGAACTGAGGCTTAATGACAACCACTAAGTTATCATATATAACAACAACAACAACAACAACAACAACAACAACAACAATAACAACAACTACAACAACAACAACAACAACTACAACGGTATAAACAGTTACGAAACAACAGAAGAGTTGTTTTCTCATGAGTGGAAAACCTACGGTACGGAGTTACGGTACGGAATCGAAGACATCTATTCAACCACAGGTAGCCCAAGCTCAGTATCAGTGGCGTACATACAGTAAATGTATGGGCTTTCTTGTTCTGGTGTACTTGAATAAATAAATAAAAAATCGTTTGCCTTTATACGCCTCGTACTTGTTCCTTGTGTTGTCCTTCCTCTGTTGGAATTTCTAGGCCAATCCGCTTGAAATTGAGAGAGTTACGGCGGTTTAAAAAAAAATTCCCTACCAGTAAGAAAACATAGAAGGTAGGTCACTCATGGCCGCCAGTGAACTCACATGGTCCCACTCAAATGCTCGTAAATCTCTCGAAACTAGACATAACGCCAAATTTCTTACGGTAAACTGTAGTCCAATACAAGTCCGATAAATCACACTACCATTCCTTTCTCTTACTCATCGCTATCTGCATCCATGAGGAAGGTTTTTGTGACTTTCATCGGCAACATGAACCTCTGTACCTTCAAGTCTGACACGGATTTTGAACGGCCGTACAAAAATGCACACACCGGGAGGAACAGAGGTACATTTGACACTTGAATTAAATTTCCGTACCCTCCCGTGAGGATTGCAACCATATCTTGTCAGAGATTATAACAAAATCTTTTCTTCGAATTCGTGTTGATTTTCAATACCCCATTTGGAATTTGCTCCTAAGGCCTTTTCCTTGAAATCAGAAGCATTAATTTGACAGAAAAATACTGTAATCTATGATAGAACCAAATTTTATTCAAGTGTCAACTTGATTAGATTATTATATACTGCACGTTCGTATTTTGAACGAGCTTCACGCTCCTGGACGACACGTGTTGAAATAAACTATTGTATTGTATTGTACCTCTGTCCCTCCCGGTGTGTGCATTTTTGTACGGTCGTTCAAAATCCGCTGGCGGCCATGAGTGACCTACCTTCTATATTTTCTTACTGGTAGGGATTTTTTTTTAAACCGCCGTAACTCTCTCAATTTCAAGCGGAATGGCCTAGAAATTCCAACAGATTTCAGGTCATTCACTTCTTAGTAGTAGCGGGAGAGCTCAGCTAAAAATCGCTGGAATGACCTGAAATCACTACCAGAGACCAACAATGATACAAACAACACTTCAGGAAGGTTAGAGTTCATTGGCTTTATTATTTACGGAGTTATTGACCAGAGCCTAAGGTCCCATACAAAGCCTTATATACAGCTCGATAACAAGCCTCTCATAGATACTTTGGGCTACCTGTGATTCAACCAATCACAGCGCGCAAAATTATTGCTCAACCAATCAGAATGCTTGGACATGGCACGGATCACCGCACGGCACGAATCGTATTGTAACTACTTCCCACTCGTACGAAAACGACTCTAATAACAGTGAATTTTATATAATTCAAAAACAAATGAGGAAAATTTAATTAATACACTGATATCACAAATCTCAGTCGAACATCTGGTCTTTTAACACCTCAGCCCGCAGAGCACGTCGGGATATCACCAACAAGAATTCTGCTCAAGTCACAATGGACGACGTTCGACAAGAAACAAGGCGATTGATCATATCCCTCAATTCAACAAAGTATTGTCCCTTCCATAGCTGCCTGGGTATAAGAGGACCCCCAGGCCCTCCTGGACCTACTGGAAAAAGGGGCCCTCCTGGGCGGCAAGGAAAACATGGGCCAAGAGGATCCAAAGGAAGACCAGGTAAACTTAGACTAACACAGTCATGTTACTTTCAATTATACCATTGGTCGTTGCCTTGGTAACGTTAAGTGTTTGTTTTTAAGGTATCCCTGGAGATCCAGGTAAGCACGGCAAGCAAGGCATGATGGGATTGCAGGGTTCCAGGGGACCACAGGGAATCCAAGGTGACAGAGGAGACAAAGGACCACCTGGCTTGTCAATTTCACAGCCTGGCGTCATTGTCACGCCACCCAGTTTGAATGTCAACGTCAACCAATCAGCATCGTTCTTTTGCTCGGCCTCGGGGAACCCCAAGCCTGAGTTGTCGTGGGAACGAGATGGTAAAGGGGTACCGTTAAAGTGGGTAGTGGATAGGAAAGGGAGACTGTACATCAACTACACTACATACATCGATGCAGGGGTCATGACGTGTGTGGCTAAGAATCTACTGGGTACGATGCGTAAGAATGTCACTTTGGAAGTTCAAGGTGAGGCGTCTCTATAGTTACAAATAAAGTACAGTACTTTGATGATTAGTAGTAGTGATACAGAACCCTTAGGAGGGGAGGGGTGGTCTATATCGGGGGTTCATGACGTGTGTGGCTAAGAATCTACTGGGCATGATGCGTAAGAATGTCAATTTGGAAGTTCAAGGCGAGGCGTCTCTATAGTTACAAATAAAGTACTTCGATGATTAGCAGTAGTGATACAGAACCTTTAGGGAGGGGAGGGGTGGTGTATATCGGGGGTTCATGACTACTATTACCGACTGAGACTTGCCTAATGGAGTCACGAGGGTGATTTTCTAAGGAAGAATCGATTGTTAATGATGCGAATTGCGTTCATTACTCGGCGGACTGCCTGTGGCACGCCGAGTTGAGAAATGGGTTTTCTTTTCCTGATGCCCACAAGTCGCATGTAACTGGGTATCAAGGCGCATGCACTCTGAACCGCTGAGGAAACCGAAGGCTCATTGCTCATTGCTGAAGTCCGCCTAGTGAACGCTTCTAGAACGTCTTGTTTTATTTAAAGTATTAACTACTACGTTCAATAATAACAATAATCAACACCAGGTCCTCCCGTCTTCAAGAAGGTTCCCAAGACATCGCTTGTTTCGACTGCAAATTGTGACGTAACTATGACGTGTACGGCATACGGGATGCCGAGTCCTGTGATCACGTGGTCCAAGCCTTTTCAGTCTCTCCCTAACCGTACATCGTTGTATAACAATGGCACAATGGTTATCAAGGACTTGAATATTCGTGACAGTGGAGCATATATATGTCACGCAAGGAACAGCTTTGATGGAATACAGCACGTGACACATCTTTACGTCACGAGTGGCTTCAAACGTCCAGGTATAGACATTGGTAGTGATAATGAACACTTAGGCGTCGTTCAAACAAGAACACAACTTAACCGGATTGATTTCGCACCGTGAAGTTCGAAGGGAGAGGGGAGAGGGGAGAGTGGAGAGGGGAGAGGGGAGAGGGGAGAGGGGAGAGGGGAGAGGGGAGAGAGGGGAGAGGAGAGGGGAGAGGGGAGAGGGGAGAGGGGGGAGAGGGGAGGGGAGAGGGGAGAGGGGGAAAATCCCATGAGGGGAGATGGGAAAGGGGGAAAATCCCATTAGAAGAAATACAGTGCTTTCCTGGCTGTATCTATAAATTCGGGTTCACTGTTGAAAATTCCCAATTAGTACGAATGGTAAAATATATTTCTCCATTCGTATCTGGTTGTGTGCATTGGACATGCTTGTGTACATGGACAGTATATACATGTTCATACTTCTCTGAACACTGGGTTCCGAACACCATATACACAACGATCTGCAGACAAACGCTGTGTACATGGATAGCAAGTTATACAGGCATAATGACAATGACAAAGTTTTATTTACTACCATTTTAAACAAACATATTTACAACAAACAATTATTTCATGGTACATGTTAACTGAAATAATTGTAACCATATAAGGGCTATATACAAGTCAATTAACACATCAGTTAACAAAATAGGAAAGTGAGAAAGAAAGGGAGTGAGAGAAAAGGAGAAAGAAATTAAAATGCGAAAGAAAAAGAGAGGAAGAAAGAAAGAAAGAAAGAAAGAAAGAAAGAAAGAAAGAAAGAAAGAAAGAAAGAAAGAAAGAAAGAAAGAAAGAAAGAAAAAAAGAAAGAAAGAAAGAAAGAAAGAGAGAAAGAGACAACGAAAGGAAGGAGAGGAAATGCAATATGATGTACGTGATTGTTGATCGAACTTCATCATTATTGAGCGTATATTAAAGTGTTTAACTTCATTGTTTTCCAGGGGGACTCGAGAAATCCACAATACTTGATCAATACGGCAACGCAAACTATTTTAAGACTCTAACTGGTTACTTAGCTCCTGTTCTACGAAGTTCATGCACAAGTCCGAGTCGTTGGGTAAGATGCTGGAGTGCCTCCGTAGATGGATGGGATGTTGATAAGACATTCCATCCTCAATGCGATGGCAAAGGGCCCACAGTTACGATAGTTCGTGTGGGTCAATTCGTATTTGGTGGATACACAGATGCATCCTGGCATAGTAAGTAATCTATATTTATTGTACATTAGTTTATACGATAACTATATCTGTTAGTGGTGGATATATAGTTGTATACTGGCATAGTAAGTAATCTATATTTATTGTACATTAGTTTATGCGATAGCTATATCTGTTAGTGGTGGATACACAGATGTATCCTGGCATATATAGTAAATAATCTATATTTATTGTACATTAGTTTATGCGATAGCTATATCTGTTAGTGGTGGATACACAGATGTATCCTGGCATTGTAAGTAATCTCTATTTATTGTACATTAGTTTATACGATAGCTATATCTGTTAGTGGTGGATACACAGATGCATCCTGGCAGAGTAAGTCATCTATATTTATTGCACATTAGTTTATACGATAACTATATCTGTTAGTGGTGGATACACAGATGTATCCTGGCATAGTAAGTAATCTATATTTATTGTACATTAGCTAAAGTTTATATACGATAGCTACATCTCTTAGTTTAAGGATAGTGTCATACGTTTTGGAATTTTTTTGATGTTTTTTTTCCTCACATTTTTTTTCACAGCCCGAGGTCAATATTCCCAGTCCTCCCGCTCGTTTCTATTTTCTTTGTACAACATCAAAGGCTATCAACCAGTCAAGCGGACCCTGAGAGAACAACACAACCAGTATGCTATCCGAGGCAATACCAAATATGGTCCAACATTTGGTGGTGGACATGACCTATACATCTCTAACCATGCATCTAGTAAGAAGGATTCATACACAAGACCTCATTCATACCATCCTCCCCCTGGCTGTAGTCATTATGACAATTCTTGCTTATTCTTGGCTGGTAGCTACTCGTTTACTCCTAATGATGTTGAAGTTTTCTATGAGATAATCTAACCAGATAAGTCATGATGACCATTCTTGCTCATTATTGGCTGGTAGCTACACGTTTACTCCTAATGATGTTGAAGTCTTCTATGAGATAATCTAACCAGATAAGTCATGATGACCATATTCTTGCTCATTCTTGGCTGGTAGCTACACGTTTACTCCTAATGATGTTGAAGTCTTCTATAAGATAATCTAACCAGATAAGTCATGATGACCATTATTGCTCATTCTTGGCTGGTAGCTACACGTTTACTCCTAATGATGTTGAAGTCTTCTAGTGATGAGATAATCTGAGCAGATAAGTCATGCATGATGACCATTCTTGCTCATTCTTGGCTGGTACTAGCTACACGTGAGTGTTGTCCAATAAACACAACTAGATACGAATGGAGAAATCGATTTTACCATTGTACTAATGGTTAATTTCAACAGGCAACCCATGGCTGTTTGGCTTTATGTTTCTATGTTAATTAGCGCAAGCGGAAAGCATAAGGAAAGAGACTTTTAGTGTTTTATTATGGAAGTGTAATTCTTTTCTCGCTGGTTTTCACCAATAGAACCATTCGTACGTTTCGTACGAATGGTACGGGATTTGTTCGGCCCCTTATGAAAAGACTCAGCGTATTATTAAAGCATAATATTTGGACTGCATATCCATTAGATGTAAATCAAGTTTCTTTTTCTAAATGACTTTAAGTTCATTGATGTAGAAAAAATAACACATTCTCAGGCTGATATTGATCACGATAGAATTCTGCTAACCACGGAAGCTTATTGGGCCAGGCAGCTTCCTTCGTACATTACGCCCAGAAGGCCTCAACAAAAGGCAACAATTTAAGTCGAAGCGTAGAATTCATTTTCTGGCATAGGGTATCATTATTACTATTCATTTAGATTTTTATTCATGCATGCGCACGTATATTTCTCGTTTATTATTGTTGGTTTGACAAAGGATGATGTAACATGGTCCCTTTAGGTTTCCTTTAGGTCTTTTCCCCTGGTGATTGGTTACATCATCCTTTGTTTTCCTTAGCGTATATATACATGTAACACAGTAGGTAATCCTTATATTGTTATCATTTTTATCCTGTACATATTTATTATTTTTTCTGAAGAAGGCTGAATTGCCGAATATTTGGAACAGTCAGAGGTTGCCTGCGTCGCTTTCCCTACTATATATTTAATATGTATATATATATATATTAATAATATAAATGCAAAAAATACTCGATGCTGATTGGCTGTGAGCAGTGCAGTTCAAGTATAATACCAGTGCAAAAATATGTAACACCAGTGCGAAAATGTGTAATACCAGTGAAAATTACAAAATTTAAAGATCCTGATTGGCTAATATACACTGGAAAATGATATACTCGTTTCAATCGTCTAAAAACGATGAACAGTCTTTGTACTTATTACTGTTTGTTGCTATTAATAATCAGTATGCAGGGATTGTTGTGTTTGTAGGGTCGATTAATTCATTGATAATTAATGTCAAATAAAGCGTAATTCGCTACGTGCATGCTTGTCAACGTGTGTCTTTTGATGTCTAATATTCGCTAAATTTTTGCATCTATATTATTAAAAAGTAATCATACGATTTCTCGTTCAATTTGAATTAATTTACACTCGTGTGTTTTTCAAAGAGCACAATATGTTGATACTCTTTGAAAAACGCACTCGTGCAAATTAATTTCAAAGTGAACTCGTAACCGTATGATTACCTATACATACTGACACCTATTCCAAATATCGTTGTCCGGCCCGAAAGCAACAAGCAAGAAGCTGACGACCGAAAAGGACTTTGGGAATCTCCTAATTAATTTATTTATCCGTGGTATTTGAGAAGTTATCCCTACGGACGTTGCAAATAGCAATCATTTGGAACTATTCGGCAATTTGAAAATGCATGTTGTCAAAATGTCTACGGATGAATAAATGAATAAGGAGAAAGTCCCAAAATATTGATTCTGCAACAGTTTAACTTCCATTTTGTATAACTGATAAAGGGCTTCTAAGCTTCCATTGTCTGGAGTGAGACTGGGAACGTGTGTCTCGGTCAGTTCAGTTCGTTCCTGATCTCTTCGTTCTTCACAGCTCAGTCCCTCACCGAATGGAAGGGCGAGGCCCATAAGTATGCGTCTTTCATGCTACAATGCATCCCATGCAGTGCTCAATCGCACCAGGGCACGAGTGAACGCTTGTTAAAGCGTCTAGTTCCAAATTGAACTCGAAACCGTATGATTGCCTATACATATGTATAGTCTCTCTATCATTTGAGATAATCATAGTTCTCATGTTCATCATTGTCATCGCCACAATCAAGTGCACGGCGTTTGGAGTTTTCTGTGTTTTTGTAGCATGGTTGTGAAGAATGTTAACGCGCGCAATTTAAACATTTGCTGTTATCTTTCAGACTAGCGTGGGATACTGCGATTGTTGCCTTGTTGACGCAGTGTTCGCTCAACTCTCATAGCACATGCGCGCAAAGTGGTCACAAATCATCCAATATGACCATTTTTGATGAGTTATTGCCCATGCAAGATGATCAAAAATCGTCCAAAATGGCAATTTTTGGTGGGTTATATAGCCCATGCAAGATGGTCGAAAATCATACAAAATGGTCATTTTTGGTGGGTTATAGCTGATGCAAAATGGTCACAAATCGTCCAAGTGATGACGGTGAAACCAGTTGTCAAGATTGTTATCGCAGAACTTGTTATCAGCATGGAGGGAGTTTTTCAGTGCTAACGTTTGCTATCATTTCTATATTCTTGCAATCGCGCGTTGATAAATACAACATACATTTAAACAGTAAGGAAAAAAGGCAACGGGGAAAAATTTAAGAGGACAATTATACTAATTTATAGCGCCATATCTGATAGACTCTATGGCCGGTGCTTTACAATTATAGTAATTTATAGCGCCATATCTGTTAGACTCTATGGCCGGTGCTTTACAATTATAGTAATTTATAGCGCCATATCTGTTAGACTCTATGGGCGGTGCTTTACAATTATAGTAATTTATAGCGCCATATCTGCATGTTAGACTCCATGGCCGGTGCTTTACAATTTGTTATTGGAAATAAAATACATTTATATTTTCAATACCACAGGAAGTCCGAGTAGTTGGATTGGATTAGAATGCTCGGCTACTCACCAAACGGCATGACCCCTAACTTTATTACGTACATTCACTGCACGTCAAATAATATACAATTACACGGAAGTCAGTCCTGTCTAAACTTGTTCCTCGTCCAAACTGCATGTCAACGATGGACACCAAACACGAACAGCCGAGAATTCCTGACAGAAAATACAGCACAAAGACGAACCATTCTTTGGTAATATCAAGTTTGAGTTTTGTGTTGTGTTTGGCCATGTTTGTGAGAAACGAAATCGTCTTTCGTGAGTTCTCTGAGCGGAATATTCAAATACGAAGTTTGCAAGATGAAGTTGGTCGCTTGTCTGGAGTCATGTCGGGAAAGATGGATGGTGATTCTGGTGGTAGGTAAAATCTTTACTGGAATTTATTGATTCGCAACTTACCCTTTGTCATTGATTCCTTTTATTTTCTCAGTTCGTTTGTACAATATCTATATCAAGTTCTTATAGCGACATTCTTTGAAAACGACGCATCAGTAAAGAACAATATATCAAGTTCTTACAGCGACATGTTTGAAAAAGCAGACGCACAATTCAAAAGATTATATTATTGGCATACAGCGTGTATACAGTGACAGAGTATTCTGAAGTTCAGCCTTTGTTTTTATTATTTGAGTAAATTAATCAACACTAGTTGTTATTGTAGTCAGTTAAAATGAGCGGAAGTTTCATACATCAGAACAAGTCACGTCAAGTCCTGCAATGACGTCAGTCGTATTGGTGACACAGACGGTGCTAAGAATGGATTTGCGTGACCTTTAATACATGTGTGAAATGTTTTTAAAATTTTAATTTTAATTTTAATTTTAAAAGAAGCCTGCATGGTTCATAAGCATTAGTCTCCCTCGCAGCCGCAGTTTGAGCGTTGCGTGACGACCCAAACTTGGAGACTACATAAGCATAAGCACAAGCAACATCCGCACACTCAGGACAACATTTACGCAATAGGTGTGACAAAAGACAAGCGCCGTTAATAAGCAATGCATTACTGAGTCTGCGTATGTTGCTTGTGCTTGTGCTTATGTCGCTAGTAAGGAACAGGCTTAATAACAACCACAAATTATCATATATAACAACAACATCAACGAAAACAACAACAACAACAACAACAACAACAACAACAACAACAATAATAATAACAACAACGACAACGGTCTAAACAGTTACGAAACAACACGAGATACGTTTTCGTATGAGTGCAGTGGGAAACCTACACCGTACCGTAACTACTTCCCACTCATATGAAAACGACTCTAATAACAGTGAATTCAGTTTCAGTTATAAAATGTTGATAATTGTATACACTGATATCACAAACCTCAGTTGAACATCTAGTCTTTTAATACCTCAGCCCGCAGAGCACGTCGGGATATCACAAACAAGAATTCTGCTCAAGTCACAATGGACGACGTTCGACAAGAAACAAGGCGATTGATCATGTCCCTCAATTCAACACAATATTGTCCCTTCCATAGCTGCCAGGGAATAAGAGGACCCCCAGGCCCTCTTGGACCTACTGGAAAAAGGGGCCCTCGTGGCCGGCGAGGAAAACATGGGCCAAGAGGATCCAAAGGAAGACCAGGTAAACTTAGACTAACACAGCCATGATACTTTCAATGATAACATTGGTCATTGCCTTGGTAACATTAAGTGTTTGTTTTTAAGGTATCCCTGGACATCCAGGTAAACACGGCAAGCAAGGCATGATGGGATTGCAGGGTTCCAGGGGACCACAGGGAATCCAAGGTCACAGAGGAGATAAAGGGAATCCTGGTCCAAGAGGACCACCTGGCTTGTTATTTTCACAGCCTGACGTCATCGTCACGCCACCCAGTTTGAATGTCAACGTCAACCAATCAGCATCGTTCTTTTGCTTGGCTTCGGGGAACCCCAAGCCTGAGTTGTCATGGGAACGAGATGGTAAAGGGGTACCGTCAAAGTGGGTAGTGGATAGGAAAGGGAGACTGTACATCAACTACACTAGATACATCGATGCAGGGGTCATGACGTGTGTTGCTAAGAATCTACTGGGTACGATGCGTAAGAATGTCACTTTGGATGTTCAAGGTGAGGCGTCTTTATAGTTACAAATATAGTACTTTGATGATTAGCAGTAGTGATACAGAACCATTAGGGAGGGGAGAGGTGGTCTATATCGGGGGTTCATGACTACTATTACCGACTGAGACTTGTCAAATGGAGTCACGAGGTGATTTTCTAAGTAAGAATCGATTGTTAATGATGCGAAATCCGTTCATTACTTGGCGGGCTGCCAGCGGCTCGCCGAGTTGAAAATTACTTCTCTTTTTCTGATGGCCTGTCCACATCGAATGCATTGTCGTTCCCAGAGCTTCTCGGTTTCGGTCCTCTCCCGAGAAGGCTCTGGTCGCAGCCATTTGAGGCTCGATGCTGATTGGACGAAATATAACACATGCGCATTTGAAAACATATATCAAGAACAATAAGAACAATGAGCCCAAAGGTAATCCAAACGTAGAATCAGTGGGCCGTGAAGTCGTTGAATATTCGTTTGACCGTACGTTGGATTTTCGAACGATCTCAGGAATGAGCTCTTTGAAAGACTTCAAAGGATATGAGATTCTCAAAAAAATGTCTTCACAACAGTAGTCTGATAATTAAAGAACACTTTGGTGTAGAAATCTGAGCAAGTAATTGTATTTTTGATTAGTTTTGAGCGATTCGAAAATTTCACTCGTTTCGAACATACCGTCAATTAGGAAAGGTTTGCGGCCGGTCACCAAATGTTTACGACAACTGTTTAAAATAAATTATATCTCCACAAGTATCCAACACTCAAATAGCTTAAATAATCACACATTCTCAAATAAATTCTCTTTTGAATGAGCTTTTAGTCACATTTTTTTGTCCACTCTATCCCGAGAAATACTTTTTTGAAGGTCGACAAGTCGGCTAAAAATCTGCCGTGGCCATCCGCAGGCGTTTGCTTTGCAGTTACCTGGGTTACCTGTGGGCTCATTGTTCTTATTGTTCTTGATATATGTTTTCAAATGCGCATGCGTTATATTTCGTCCAATCAGCATCGAGCCTCAAATGACTGCGACCAGAGCCTTCTCGGGAGAGGAACGAAACCGAGGAGCTCTGGGAACGAGAATGAATCGCATGCAACTGCGCTCTGTGCCTCTGAGGAAACCGAAGGCTCATTGCTGAAGCCCGCCGAGTTAACGCTTATAGAGCGTCTTGTTTTATTTAAAGTATAAACTACTACGTTCAATACCAGGTCCTCCCGTCTTCAACAAGGTTCCCAAGACATCGCTTATGACGACTGCAAATTGTGACGTAACTATGACGTGTACGGCATACGGGAATCCGAGTCCTGTGATCACGTGGTCCAAGCCTTTCCAGTCTCTCCCTAACCGTATATCATTGTATAACAATGGTACAATGGTTATCAAGGACTTGACTATTCGTGATAGTGGAGCATATATATGTCACGCAAGGAACAGCTTTGGTGGAATACAGCACGTGACACATATTTACGTCACGAGTGGCTTCAAACGACCAGGTATATATATTGACAACAACAACAACAACAACAACAATAATTGTATTACCTAACGTTTGGTAGTGATAATAAACACTTAGGCGTAGTTCAAACGAGAACACAATTTAACCAGATTGAGTTCGCACCGTGAAAATGGGAGAGGGGAGAGAGGAGAGGGGAGAAGTGGCAAGGGAGAGGGGCAAGGGGGAGGGGGAGAGGGGAGAGGGGAGAGGGGAGAGGGGAGAGGGGAGAGGGGAGAGGGGGAGAGGGGAGAGGGGAGAGGGGAGAGGGGAGAGGGGAGAGGGAGAGGGAGAGGGGAGGGGGAGGGGAGAGGGGAGAGGGAGGGGAGAGGGGGGAGAGGGGAGAGGGGAGAGGGGAGAGGGGAGAGGGGAGGGGAGAGGGGGGAGAGGGGAGAGGGGTATACTCATTCGAGTATATACGATATCCACTTCTAATCATGGATAGAGTCAAGTAAAAAGAGTGGAAACGAGAACAGTGAAATGTGTTTTAAAGTCATGAATAACTTCTTTTTACAGCTGCTGAATTTGAATGTTGGAGAATGAGCTCAAGTCCTATCACTGCGGATTGGTCTCAACATGGTTCGACTGACGCAATCAGCATTGTTGTGGATCGTGATATCTACCTGATTGGATATCGCTTGTGGGGGGGAGCCACAGGAACACGTCGTCATGACGTCACAATCAAAGTTGTCCAAGACGGCCAAACACGTGGTGTTAAGTCAGGTACCTACACGACTACATCGTCTCAGAAATCGTTTATCGTCAAGTTTACCAAACCGGTTAAACTGGTTAAAGGTGTGAAATACTCGTTGTCAGCGCTACTCCTGGGGCCAAATTCCTACTACGCAACGGGAGGACGTCAATCTGTTGTATGCAATGGCGTGACGGTTGCATTCAGCTCATCGTCAGAGAGCGATAATGGTTCTTCTGTTAGCAGGGGACAGATTCCTGCACTGCTGTTTGCAAAGACTACGTACAAGTGCTTGATACAATGAGCCAAGCCAAGTTCATGAAACTTGTGTAATTAACCGTTAATATTAGAGTCGTTTTCGTATGAGTGGAAAACCTACGGTACGGAGTTACGGTCACGGTACGGAATCGAAGACATTGTATTCAACCAATCACAGCGCGCAAAATCATCGCTCAACCAATCAGAATGCTTGGATACGGCATGATGATGGCGCGATACGGTCACGGTACGGCACGAACCGTACCGTAGCTACTTCCCACTCATACGAAAACGACTATATAACAGTTGCTCTACTTAATGACGACATGCTTACAACCAGTTGTTTTAGCGCAAGGCATCATGGTCTACACAGGGGGTAGGAACACGAAAGAACAAAGAACTGAACTCGATGAAAAACATATTTTAACTTTGCAAATGTCAGGCTAAACACTGGGCTGTGGTTTCCCACAGGCTGGCAAATTAATGAATAATGTAGCTTCTCGTACGACAAACAATTAGTTAAACTACAAACATATCAGAATGTTATCTCAGTGTGTTCAGTTATCGGTAAAGTCTTTGTGTCGCTGCACAAAAGTCCTGTTTTTTTATTCTTTTTCTGGTCATTGTTCTATATTGTCGTTCTATATATTGTTTTTACATAAAAAACAATAACCAGGACAATCTGTGCAGCTATACGTACGAAGACCTTGCCATTTTATCCATAGAAAATGGCGGCTTGTTGTGATTGATGACGTAATTAATTATTTAATTAATTGCGACGTCGGGCACTGCTTCCCAGACCCTATTGAATTTGAACGCTTCAAGTTTGTGTTTCATCAGTTGAAAGTGGACGAAATCCTAAGATTTCTTTAAATGCGCGTTTATAGTTTGAACTCCGAAAAGCATAAACAATGGGATTCATGCTAGCGTTCACATACAGAAGACACGCGGTCACGTGATAAAGCTTGTTTTCGTTCTGTATCAACCCAGTCTCTCTCAGAGCATTCACGATGCCAAAAGAGCCAACACAGATCGTAAACATGGCAGTCACTATGAGAAGCACTTCAACAATACGCCTTTTTGAGCGAGCATCATCTTCGTTAGTCCCGACATTCATTGGACATATAGCATGAGTGAAGTAGATGCCATTAATGATTGCACCGTAGCAATAGGTTATTGTCAAATAAGGCACGATGAATAAGAAAATAAAGAAGATGCTTTGGAAAGTATATTGCTCTTCAGGACTTGCCCACTGTTGAACACAGGCCATTTGATTGTGCTGTGCACTGTCTGTTGTCCTTACAAAGTACGGTGTGGCAAAGCTAATGGCGATTGTCCATGTCAACACCACCGCATACAACACGGTGTCTTGGTTCAAACGTACGCCGGTCATTGGTTTAAGCAAAGCCATGTAGCGTTCGAATGCGAGCATGGAAAGAGTGACAACAGAAGTTATCAGAGAAACGTTCGATGCTTATATTTCCTGCAGTAAGAAACACGCACAGATAATGACCAAGTTCTCCCTGGGGATGATGGAAGTACATTTGAGACACGAACGGAATTGCTGCTAGCAACGAGAGAAGATCTGCCGTTGCTAAGTTTGATAGTAGAAAGTTGGTGGTAGAACGCATGGACTGTTTTCGTTTGATGACGAGAAGAACCATGATGTTCCCAGCTGTTCCAACTGCACAAATAAGTCCAAACCCTAAGCCATATATTATATTGTCGGCAGGAATAGACGTAGGATCTGGTGGGTGCTGCAGGGTGTTGTTTTCTGTTCGGTTTTCTAAGTAAGTTCCATTCCATTTGGTGGTCATGTTATTTCGTCTTCACTATCCGCTTCACTGTCTTCACTGTAGCAGCATCTGTGTGCAAGAGAAATAACACTGTTTTGCTCAGTTGCTATTGCTACAAATCGGAAACGATTTTCTGAAAAAATCTGAGCAAACATCGGCTAGAACTGTTTATGAACTTCTGAATCATTTGTTTGCTTAGGGTCTTTTTAATCACAAATATATTGTTGTATTTTAATCGAACAATTTTGACATTTTAGCGAAATATTAAAATGCTAATCTTGAGTTTTGGCTCTTTTAATCAGTTCAGCATTCACATTGGGTTCCTCAACAGTGCAGTTATTAAATTTTCAGGATTTTAATTTTCTTTCTGGCGATATTGTGATTAATAGGTTTGGCTGCAAAGTAAATAACATGTACGATGGTGAATTAAAGTAAATGAGTTTTCACTCTTACTTGGCAAAAATGGACAAAGAAAGTAAAATACAGAAAAGGTGGGAAATTCCGAGAAGCAAGCTACAACGAATTTTAAGCCACAGAGAAACATAGTAAGAAGAATAAGAAAATAATAATAATAATTAAAAAAAAAACAAAAAAAAAAAAAAAAAAAAAAAAAAAAAAAATAAAAAAAAAAAAAAAAAAAAAAAAAAAAAAAAAAAAAAAAAAAATAATAATAATAATAATAATAATAATAATAATAATAATAATAATAATAATAATAATAATAATAATAATAATAATAATAATAATAATGATAATAATAATAATAATAATTTTGATAGTACTACTGAAACTGTAAATGGAATGAAATATGAAGTAAAAGCAAATTCGTTAATAAAATTGAGGAAAAAAAGAAAGAAAAAGAAAAGCCGCAACATCATTTTAAAAAGGGAAAAAAGAAAAGAAAAAAGAAAAAAGAAAGAGCTGGAAAGAAGAGTAAGCGATTGATTTTAAATAACTAGGACATATAAGTATGGAATAAATAGTCAAAGAAAGGCGGAAAGATTGCAGTAGGTTTCGTCTCTGCTATCTGAGAGATCGATTTAATGCAAATATCCCGCAGGGTTTCGTTGGCGAAATTATCGAGTTTACCTCGGTGTAAAAACCTCACAACTGAGCATGAAATTGCTTTTTTCTCTTCGCTACGTGTATCAATTCAACTCACTTCGTTCTAAGTTCTAAAGTTCTCTAAACCCTTTGCATGCAGTACTATTACTGGATTTATAAACCCATATCTCTATGAATTATTGTGGTTAGTTTGAAAATTAGCGATACAATAGTCTTGCTGTGTTTGTATGTAAGCAGTCTTACACCGAGGATAGCCAAATTATCCGTTTGGCTGTATCTACTGCCGGACGATCGATACACCAAATTAAACTGAGTTTTCTTCATCTGTTTTCAAGGTCTTAATAATATTAAAAATAATCATAATAACTTTTACGTATACACGATAAATTGTTAAAGCTACAGCTACAGTCTTAGATCGATGAATTTCCGTCTAGAAATATAGTTTATATTATTGTTCGTTTACAATTTATTAATCTCGTTAAATATATATATATTTTAATCTCGTTTAATGAATGATTCAGTCACGTGAGACAGGTGTCACACATAGGAACATTATTGGTGTCACACCTAGGCACATTATTGGTGTCACACCTAGGCACATTATTGGTGTCATACCTAGGCACATTATTGGTGTCACACATAGGAACATTATTGGTGTCACACCTAGGCACATTATTGGTGTCACACCTAGGCACATTATTGGTGTCACACCTAGGCACATTATTGGTGTCACACCTAGGCACATTATTGGTGTCACACCTAGGCACATTATTGGTGTCACACATAGGAACATTATTGGTGTCACACCTAGGCACATTATTGGTGTCACACCTAGGCACATTATTGGTGTCACACCTAGGCACATTATTGGTGTCACACCTAGGCACATTATTGGTGTCACACCTAGGCACATTATTGGTGTCACACCTAGGCACATTATTGGTGTCACACCTAGGCTTTGGTGCATTATTTTTGCATTAGTTTGAGCATCTTAGTGAGGTCTTGATCTTGTGGCCGAATCATAGGTGCCTTAGAGTAGTGTACCCCCCTTTGTGTCAGCCATACCCACGTGATATCCCCTTGTCATAACCCTAAAATCATTCGACTCATGAATGCGCGATACAGCGATTTGCAAAAATTCTGTAAAAGCAATATATATCGATATATCAATATATCGGGTGCATTGTGGGTAATTTTCATCATAAAATTGCTGAATAAGCCCTCTAATGTTCAAATTTTTCAATTGTTTTTTCACATACATACTACAAATGTTAATTGGGTTTAGATTCAGGTTTAATAATAGCTAAAATCAAAGAATTAGGATTATGCAAATTACTATATATCGATATATCGATATATTAGAATTTTACAGAATTTTTGCAAATCGCTGTATATTAACGTATATTGTTATTGCAATTAGTGTGATATCTTGTAATTCGCGTGTGAGCATCTTCCTATGTAACACGCGCAATATCAGAAATATTAAATTATTATTATTATTATTATTATTATTATCTATTTTTCTATCTCTTATTTGTAATTTGTTTTGAGGAATAAAGTTATTATTATTATTATTATTAAGAAATATACAGCCTTTTGCAAAAATTATGTCGCGACCAAGTATATAAGTATATAAGTACATCAGTATATCACTATATACCCGTGTGAGTCCCACATGCCCGAACGCTACCCGTACACGCATTTCAAGATGGTTGACTGTACAAGCGTAGGATTGGAGAGTCATGAATACGATACAATCTACACACAAACGTTATTTTCACATTCATTTGATAGTATAAATCTTCGGTTATATAGTGATATAGTGATATACTGATATACTTGGTCGCGACAGAATTTTTGCAAAAGACTGTATACATGTATATAATATATATATTATTATTATTATTATTACAGCCTTTTGCAAAAATTGCAAAAATGTTGTGACCCTCCCCTAGCGATGGGATTGAACTTTCCTGAGCCTCCCCTTGGGCTTGGCCTAGAATACCATGACCCCTCCCCCGGCACAGAATAGGGACCTGTAATTATTCCACCGCCTGATTTTCGGACTGAGGATTTTGGAAATAACCTAATTTTTAACAACAACTGATCCCCCCTGAAACAACTGATATATTTCCCTGCACGCCCCAATGTACAATACGATTTCACTACATGCCCGCCTCCCAATACAGCCCCAAGTTGCATTGCTCAGTTTTGTGTTACTACAATATTTTTTAATATCTCTGAAATAGCAATTCTTGCCTTCTGAGAGCAGTTTCTAGCAAGTTTAAACTGACAGAAAATTGATCTGGTGGCCGAATCGTGTGAGAGCCTTAGAGTGATTCACCCACCTTTCACCGCCTTACCCAAGTGATGGCCCCCTTTTCAAACTTCCAAAAGCAAGTGAATCCCCCAAATTAAAATTATCCAACCTCCCCTCCCAGACGATGACAGGTCCCTAGCTAATACTGTACCACCAATATGTACTGTTTTTACACTAGTGTGAGCTCATTTTACATGGAAGCAAAATTGAAATCACACCTGTCCTTGAACATATATATCCAAAAAACCTAAATATAAAGCTAGGAAATGAATATTGTCATTTTCATTTTGCACAAATCTCATGGGACCACCAAAAATGATCGTTTTGAACGAGTTTTGAGCATTTTGCATTCAGATATTATGGTTGTGCTATTCCTGTCATACTATTATAATAAAAAACACAATGCTCTTTACAATCACATGAGTGTAAATTGATGTGACCCTCCCCCCTTGTCACTGCCTAGGCCTGTTGTTTCATGACCCTCCCTTTTCATGGGCTCAAAACGTTATGACCCTCCCCCAATTTCCACCCCCCTCCCTCCTGCTAATTTCTGACAAGTCCCTTAATGAGAATGACTGTATGATGACTTTGTTGTACGTAAAGATTTAATACTAAAGGTTCAGAACCAATCAATTCAATATGACAAGAATTCCAAAATATTTTGAAGTCCAATTAAGAAGAGTTTCAACGAACTGTTTTCTTGACATTTTATATTATCTCATGAGTTTCTCAAATTCATCAATAATTCATTATATTTTTAACCAATCAGAACATCGTATTCGGTCAGGTGGTTGAATCTTGATACCCAATGAAACACCAGATCAAGATCTTAAGGGTTTTGATCTCAGTTCAAGCACGGCGATCAAACTGTTATGCCACGCTTTTCAAGCATTTTATATTTTATTAAGCAAGTAATTTTTAGTAACACTTTGTAAATATATATTTTTAATACTTGTCTGACGAGCTGATCACGTGTTAGAGTATGCGTCAACGACAGTTAAGAAATCGGTATTTGATTACACTACGCCTAAGTAGTTGGACACGGCTGTTTCAAACGGCATTTTTAGTCCGCTAACCAAATCATTGCCAGAAATCAGAGACATTTTGCGTCTACGATTATTTGTGTCAGCGGAGTTACCCAGAATCAAAAGATTATGCTCAAATTCATGTAAACTATGTGAAATCTGAATCACAAACTAATAGTGTGAAGCGATCTTGATCATACAGCCTCTACATTTTAAAATAATTGCAAATTTAGCAAAAAGATGCGAAAATGGTATTTACCACAGGAAGCCCAAAGTTGAACCCCCTCCCCTCCATCGTCTCTCCTATTTCTCGCTTTTTGAGCCTAACTCAGCTAACTATCTCTGGGTTTCCTGTGTAATCTAACAGGCCAGGCTACTTATGTAAACATGGCGATCCAAATAATCTTGACAGAAGCGTTTACCGAGTGAAAAACAACGGTGAAAACAGTATATTTACTCAGTATGCTTCTGTATTGGCGAAAGTGGAATTTAGCTTATCTTTGGCTGGACTTTGTCATATTAGAAGTGGAATTTATGGCCAAACAAGTGTGATATTCTGTGAGTTTAGATGACGTCCTTTCGAACTGGCTATCGGGAAAGTGTGTACCACGCACGACGAAGCTGCTACCGGCCTCCAACTTTTAGGAATTTACTCAATTTGGCGGCCTTTTACAGTAAATGATAGAGGTGAGATGTTGTTGAGAGAGCGATTTTTGAAATCGATTTTGTCATACTTTATTTTCGCTTGATTGTAAGAAGTGTACTCGATTCGAGCACCCAAAACATTAAACTTGTGAATTAGCTATCGGGAGTTTGCATCCGAAGTTTAGTTCTTCAGATATTTCTGATTTTCTATGTTTTGCCATACATTTCTACCATTTGTCTTTGATATGTAAATGTACGAAAAGCTTATGAATAATGAGCTGCGCGACCAGGCATGTCTCTGATTTCTGGGTATGGCATCGTTGCGATTATCAAAGGATAGAATTACTAATTTTGGCGGACACGGCGAGTTATGCGAGGAACAACAACAGCAAGGAAAGTAGGGTTTAAAAAAAGAATATGTTGCTTAAACTAATTCTTTGAGCGAAAAACCGATTGTGTGAAGAATTCGGTGAAGAAGAACTCAGATACGTCCAAAATCAACTCGACCTCCCAGAGGAACTCCACCAGACAGACAACGAGAGTGGACACTGGACTACGAGAGTGATTCGTGAGGATAAGAAATGTATTATGTCGATCGATACATACCCGATTCGCTCATTTGAAAAAGCCGTGTGGAGTGGGATTAGGCAGGTCTCTGTAACAGGTATGACCTACTTGTTGTATACGCAATCGAAATTGAAGGCTACAAGATCGTACCGTTGCAGTATGACCGGTTCCTCCCACCAAGTACTTATGCAGAACAGTTAGTCAAGTACATTAGTAATTGTAGGCTACAGGATCGTACCGTTCCCGTATGACCGGTTCCCCCCCCACCAAGTACTTATGCAGAACAGTTAGTCAAGTACATTAGTAATTGTAGGCTACAGGATCGTACCGTTCCCGTATGACCGGTTCCCCCCACCAAGTACTTATGCAGAACAGTTAGTCAAGTACATTAGTAATTGTAGGCTACAGGATCGTACCGTTCCCGTATGACCGGTTCCCCCCACCAAGTACTTATGCAGAACAGTTAGTCAAGTACATTAGTAATTGTAGGCTACAGGATCGTACCGTTCCCGTATGACCGGTTCCCCCCACCAAGTACTTATGCAGAACAGTTAGTCAAGTACATTAGTAATTGTAGGCTACAGGATCGTACCGTTCCCGTATGACCGGTTCCCCCCACCAAGTACTTATGCAGAACAGTTAGTCAAGTACATTTATTTAGTAATTGTAGGCTACAAGATCGTACCGTTGCAGTATGACCGGTTCCTCCCACCAAGTACTTATGCAGAACAGTTAGTCAAGTACAGTATTTAGTAATTGTAGGGAATAACGAAATTGAGTATGTAGAGTTTTTGTGAAAACGTTAGTTGTCACGTGGTCAGTCAGCACTTATTCTATTGGATGATAAATTTGTAGTACTCAGTGAGCTAAATGCGGTACAACCATGCAGGAACGCATTCCCTACGGCTTCCTTAAATTCAGACAAAATATGCCAGTAACCGGGACTTTCAATTGTCAGAAAAGTAACTGACTAAGGACCGGAGTACTGTCTGGTTGAATGGTATAAAAAGCCACGAGAAACATTGTAAAATTAGACAAAAAACTAGCGGTACAATAAAGAAGAAAGCTACAGGTTGACTCAACATTTCATAAGGTATGGAGATCCTTTTAGTACGTTAACAAAACACTAGCATTTTAATAAACATTTACAACATATTATTGATTAGCTATTTAGGCGGTAATGTTTATTGGTGATGATAATAATGATATAACAAGGAAAACTTGTTCGTGTGATGGAGAAAAATGGTCAATTTTTCCTTGACAGGGCAAAGCAGACATGCTTGCTTTTCATTGACAAGGAAAAATTGTCAAGGCCGAAATTTGTTCGTGTATACGACAACAAGGAACATGTGACAAGGAATATTAATGAGTATAGTTCAGTTCCCAGTCTTTTCGCACGCTCATTTGTCTTACAGACGCCATTTTGTTTTTGCTCGACAGGGGACTGGAATCAATTTTTTGTGTTACTCCGTTGATTTAAAGACATTGCGCGCACAATCGAAACTTGTCAAGGAAAACTTGTTGGTCATCTGCATCGCACGAGCAAGGAAACCTTGTCAATAGAAAATTGTCAAAGAAAACGTTGACCTCTACACGATAAATAAAACTTGTCAAATATACTTGTCAAAGAAAACTTGCTCGTGTAGATTCGGCTTAACTACTTATAACCGCGTGGTCTGAGTTCAGGAAAATATCAGACCGAGGTCTTGGAAGTACAAACTGAAACCGATGTCTGATATTTTCCTGTACTGATAGAGCAAGCGAGGTTCATATTAAGCTGTTTATTATATGGCATTTTTAATCGAGGTCTGATATTTTCCTGTACTGATTGAGCAAGCAAGGTTATTAAGTGTTTATTATATGGCATTTTTAATCGAGGTCTGATATTTTCCTGTACTGATTGAGCAAGCAAGGTTATTACAGTGAGGTCTGACATTTTCTAACTGGGACCGACTTTAGCAAAACTGACCATATGAGATTTTTACACCTTAAAATAATCACATTCCAACAAAAGTTGTCTGGGCCAATCAGCGTTATAGTCATAATGATGATTGGCGAGGTTCAGACGACTTTTTTATTATATGACATTTTTATGTGATTATTTTCAGCTGTAATCTGATTGGTCAGTTTTGCTCAAGTGGTCCCGGTTAGTGTGTCCTCACTGTAAGTTGTTTATTATATGGCATTTTTAATCGAGGTCTGATATTTTCCTGTACTGATTGAGCAAGCGAGGTTATTAAGTTGTTTATTATATGGCATTTTTAATCGAGGTCTGGTATTTTCCTGTACTGATAGAGCAAGCGAGGTTATTAAGCTGTTTATTATATGGCATTTTTAATCGAGGTCTGATATTTTCCTGTACTGATACTGAGCAAGCGAGGTTAATAAGCTGTTTATTATATGGCATTTTTAATCGAGGTCTGGTATTTTCCTATACTGATAGAGCAAGCGAGGTTCATATTAAGCTGTTTATTATATGACATTTTTAATCGAGGTCTGATACTTTCCTATTTGATAGAGCAAGCGAGGTTTATATTTAGCTGTTTATTATATGGCATTTTTAATCGAGGTCTGATATTTTCCTGTACTGATAGAGCAAGCGAGGTTATTAAGCTGTTTATTATATGGCATTTTTAATCGAGGTCTGACATTTTCCTGTACTGATAGAGCAAGCGAGGTTATTAAGTTGTTTATTATATGGCATTTTTAATCGAGGTCTGATATTTACCTGTACTGATAGAGCAAGCTTAAGCGAGGTTATTAAGTTGTTTATTATATGTCATTTTTAATCGAGATCTGATCAGATTTTCCTGTACTGATAGAGCAAGCGAGGTTATTAAGTTGTTTATTTTATGCCCCTTAGTCTTAAACTCAAACAGGGGACAACGACATTGCTTGGGCGCTGCTCCGTTTGCTGGGATATAGTTAATAATAAAATATGAATATAATTATATGACACATACCATGTTTTGGCGTATTTGGCCACTGCTGTGGCCGTTTATTTTGACAAATTAACTTACAACGGATGTGTAACATGATCTACACAAGTTCACAGCAAAGGTGAGGGCAAATTCCGCCACAGCCCGGAGCCTGCGACAGGGCAGCCCCACCCAAAGCCCAAGCAATGCCGAAAAATTGTCAACGCAAAGTGCTTTAACAGTCCAGAGACCCTAGAAGATGATCCAGTTACCTCAGCCCCTGCACGAGGCTCATCTTCACAGCTCCAGGGTGAATGGATATCTCAACCCTAAGATTAACTAACAATTTCTAAGTTTTTGGTCCTTAAAGACGGGGCAAGGTTACCTCAGCCCCTGCATGGGGCCTTGCCCCCCCCTTTCTATGACCTGTACATGTAGCAGCTAAGGGTATCTCAATCCCTAAGATTAAACTAAAATCGCTAAATTTGGGTCGTTAAAGACGGGGCAAGGTTACGTCAGCCCCTGCATGAGGCCTTGCCCCCCTTATCCCGACCTGTAACAACTAACGTAACTCTTATTGTAACTAATTCAATATAGATGGGTAATGTCAGTGACTGAACGTTACTATTGAATAGCAGTAAAATGTAAGATAAGCAAAGACCTTCGCTCCTGCTAAAAGTCATTTCCTAGTTTGATAACGTCATTTCTACATCTATTTTTCTTGAACTGATGTGAAAGAAACTGGCCCCGCCCTTGCAGAGGTACAGTTCTCCCATCAGTGTATAATAACATAAGACTGTAAGATAACCAAAGACCTTCGCTCCTGCTAAAGGCCATTTCCTATTTCACTTGAACTGATGTGAAAGAAATCGGCCCCGCCCCTGCAGAGGTCGCTCTCCCATCAATGCATAATAACATAAACTGTAAGATAACTAAAGACCTTCGCTCCTGCTAAAGGTCATTTCCTAGGTTGATAACGCTCTTTCTATATTTATTTAATTTAAACTTATGTAAAAGAAATTGGCCCGCCCTTGCAGAGGTCCAGCATCCTCATCAGTGAGTAGTAATGTGAAACTATTACGTAATAAGAAATCAACACCTTCACTCCTGCTGAAGGTCGATTTAGCTAGTTGTTTACATGCGTGGTGATGAGCCATCTGACAAGTAACCCTTTGAATTAGAGTGATGGAGTTCTTATATACCTAAGGAAGGCCTTCGCATTCCAAAATCCGCAACGTCTAATTTGAGAATCCTTGTCAGCGCCTATTCGAAAACAGCCATATGATTGTGGTTTGAATACCAGACTGCTATTAGATATAACACATAGCAAGCACTAGCCAAGTCGTGGACGACCACTGAAGCCCCTGCAAACAGTAGCATGACCATGCTTGGGAAAAGTAAGCAACAAGAAAAACTCACGTACATGCTGGATGGCCGTCTAGACTGACGTTTGTGCTGCAAGGATACCGACATGGACAAATGGCAGCATATGTAGAACAGATTATTCTCAACATACTGAATTTATAATCTTAGTTAAACTACATTTAGGCAGCATGCCGGACACGAAAACCCCATTATAAACTCACTGTGTGGGAAAAATTAGGGACCGTGTACCACCTACCATGCAATACTGCAACCTGTGGCAAGGTTCCTAACTAATTTAATAAGAAAAGTTTTGTTTACACGACATTCAGTCCATGCTCCTGTTATGTGTGTCACTGCACAGTATCGGTGTGGGAATCCCGTTGACTAATTGCCCATTGGTGTTCCATATCAGCAGTAAATTGATCTGGCCATCGGTGCCCTCTCATAGTGGGTGTAGGTTCTGCAAGCAAAATTAAACTCGCGGCCAGTAGAGAAATTAGCAAACCCAATGCATTTATACAACAAATACCCGTGCAATACACAAAGCAATAACAGTTGAGGGCTGGTAATAACCCAATGGCCAATCACTATACAGTAATAATAAATTTGGAAGTAGTAAAAGGAATTTGGAAAATTGGCCATATCTGGCAAAATTGACAATAATGCTGATGATCAACTCATAGCAATGGGAATTACATTTCTAACAATTTATGACCAACATGCCTTGTAAATATACTATAATACGAATCCAATAGTAATGTCAATGACAATGATCATACATATATAATAATGTTAATAGTAATAAAAGAAGCAGTAAATGTAATATCAAAGGATTTTAACACAGATAATAACAATATGTCAATAAAACAATATATAAATAATAGTGATATGACCATAGCAAATCATAATAATAATGATAGTCATAAAAACAATAGTTGCAAATATAGCAATGATTAGGAGACTACGATAAATTACTAATTTACTACTAATAATAATCATCGTCATGGACACTAATTTAATGCATTGGTCGTAACCATAACAGTGATAATAATTGCTTATTAATCACAACAATACTGATGATAATAATACAATAATTATTGTTATGCTTCCAATTTTAATGTATATACGTGTATATACTTTTTCTTAATGACTTAGTTACTTTATACCAGCTAGCATATTTTACTGTTTTTGTGTGTATTTTATAGGGAGGTCCACAAGTTTATCAGTCTTTGACTGTAATGTGTTGTAAAACCTCATTAAATAAAGTTATCGTTATAATAATAATTAATAATAAAGAATATGGAAAATTGATAACGTAAATAAAATTAAATTAATAATATTCACAGTAATAAAATTAATAATGAGAATAATAACATAATAATGTTACACTCACACTACCCCTACATGAGATGTGTTGTTTTCATTCACTCAAATTCACAGTTATAAAATAAAAATGGGTAGGGACGAGCCATGTCAAAACAATACCTTGTTGACAAAGACGGCAAGCCCAGTAAACGCCCAGTAAAAACACACCTGGAGGGTGTAACCTCGAAGGTAACAAAAACAATCCTTGATGGCATAGCCTCGAAGGAAACAATAACAATCCTTGAGGGCGTACCCTCAAAGGAAACAATAACAATCCTTGATGGCATAGCCTCGAAGGAAACAATAACAATCCTTGAGGGCATAGCAAAATAAAAGGTAACAAAATAAAATAAAATAAAATAACAAAAGGCAATCTATAATAATGCTGATAATAATACTAATATTAACCATAACAATAAGAATAATGTTGAGGTGGGAATGGATAAGGCAAAACATATAAACAATTGATGATATAAATGAAAGTAAAATTAGCAAATTATTGCAGGAAAAACCTGTCAAGACGAAATAGTGTTGACACAAAGCTTTCTTGTGATAACCCATTAGGTACATAACATACAATAACCCATTTAACAAGACCAATGATAAATAGTATGATGTAACATAATAACAAATATTGCATAGATAAACCCATCTAGCCTTGAGGGCGAAGCCGAAAAGGTATTCCTTGAGAGCGTAATCTCGAAGGAAAGCAATATTGTACAAAGAGTCCTTGAGGACAAAAACCTCAAAGGCATTCAATAATATAAATAATAATAATGACTAGAATGATGATTCAATAATAATAATAATGATAGTAATAATAATAATAATAACAATGATAATAATGGTAATAACAATAATAATAATGAGTAATAACAATAATAATAATGATAATAATAATGTTGTGATGGTATTGGATAAGTGTCAAGACATAATAATGAAAGTAAAATTAGCAAATTCTTGCATGAAAAACTTATATTTTGGACAAAATAGTGTTGATGCTAAGCTTTGAGGACTTTAATACCACGTTATGTGTGTAACAATAATATTTTCTATAACTAGAACAAATAAATTGAATGAATTGAAATTGTAATATAACCAATATTGAGTATATGAACACACCTCGACAGAGAAGCCTCGAAGGTATTCCCTGAGAGCGTAATCTCGAAGGAAAGCAGTCCTTGTGGGTAAAACCTCAAAGGCAATCAATAATAATAATATTATTAATAATATGTAATATGTAAACTAATTTAACTTTTAATATGACTGTATTCTTAACGGGATGGTATCTTATTCAACATCTTGCATCTTACCCCCCATCAACAATGGTATCATAACCTTCCAATATTAAAGCAAGCACAGAAACATAAATACTGTGACAAAGTCCAACGGCATTGAAACATGAATGGCTCAACCACATAGTGGACGGCCGCAGAATCATGCTATAGACCGCACATAAACTTGGTATCGGCGGGGGACATTGCTGTAACAGCTGTCCCTCCACAATTACCCAAGCACATAAACATAATAATAATAATAATAATAATTTAATTCTTGAAAAAGCGCATTACATATAAATCTCAATGCTCTTGAGATTGACAAAAACCAACGGCATTGAAACATGAATGGCTCAACCACAATGTGGACGGCCGCAGAATCATGCTATAGACCGCACATAAACTTGGTATCGACGGGGGACATTGCTGTAACAGCTGTCCCTCCACAATTACCCAAGCACATAAACTGACAAAGTCCAATGGCATTAAAACATGAATAGCTCAACCACAGTGTAGCTGGCTGCTAAGTTCATGCTATATAGGCCACTCATGACTTGTTATGTCATAATAATAATAATGTAACAATGTATTTAAAGGCACAGTGCATTTTCATGATGCAAACAAGGTGGTAAGAGTACCCCTGAAGTTAACGTATGAATATTCATATGATTAAAATTAGTCACAAAATTTCCAAGGGCCTAGTTGTTACTATGCTAAATATATAAAATTGAGGGCATATCATATGGCCCCTCTATAGCTTTTGTAAAGGGTTTTGTTGCCCAAATTGTTCAAATGTATGCCATCACGGACATAAATGTTAGTTTTTGGCTTCCGGAGTCCAGAAGGAAGCCAGAATTTTGCAAACTCAATCCTCTCCAGCGCCTCTCTCAGTTGATCGTTTAAACTTTCAACGAACTGGCTATACTGCATGGGCATCGGGGTAGCATAAGTCATTAGAACCTATTTCTAATACAACAATATGTGGGCACCATGAGCGAATGATTCATTTGTCCCAATGCCGTGCAAAACGACTTTACACGCTCGGCTGATCCCCAGCGATGACGAAAAGCGGTCATTTGACTCTCTCATGGTAAAATTAAACAGCCTTCTCACGAAGGAATGACCAAGAACTAATGCCTGTGGCTTTTGGTGTCGATTCATCGCCTCTCTGGGAGTTACACCCCGAGATTATATTGCTATATGCACAGATGATTAGCAGTTGCTAAATTTACTTAACTTTTTCCCGTGGAATAACGTCGATGTAAGGAGATTTTTGCAGATGTAATCGGTTAAAGTTTTCTCCACGATGTATTCCAAAATGGAGGCGACCGAGAGGCCTAAGACTCCAGGGTAACCACCCCTCACAACGAACGGAAGTTGCCAACACCGGAAGTAACAATAACTTTAACTTATTATTAAGCCTAGTTGCATAAAGCAATTTATATCACTATTCGTAAAATAAATTATATTTATGGCATTTTCAATCGAGGTCTGATATTTTCCTGTACTGATAGAGCAAGCGAGGTTATTAAGCTGTTTATTATATGGCATTTTTAATCGAGGTCTGATATTTTCCTGTACTGATTGAGCAAGCGAGGTTCATATTAAGCTGTTTATTATATGGCATTTTTAATCAAGGTGAGATTATTTTTGTGAATCCGTAATCGTCCACGGGCATTACCGCAGAATCTTGCCCGCTAAACAACCAATCAGATCGCGCGGTTTTAGCGGAAGTAGCTTGTGCCATATAATAAAATGTGATAATGGCATATGACGAGATGACATAATGGCACGACGGTTTGACATAATGGACCTACGGTATGACGGAATGGTGTGTGATGAGATAATGGTGTACAGTGGTATAGTGATATAAACTGAGGTACAGACTGTATAATGGTATCATATAATGATGCAGGGAGGTGTGACACCTTCCGATCCTGAGTGATGTAATTAATGATCAATTTAAAGACCCTCAAATTCATCTCCTTTCGCCGGTGAAATCACTCAGTCACAATGGTTCCAAGTCAAATGACGCTGCATTTTGGCCTATAAAATCACTGGTCGATTGAGAATAAATCTATAAAAATCTGATTTAATATTTCTGAAAGTATTAGTTTGAGTCTGTAATGTTTGATATGGTTTTAGAACTACAGTCTATTAAGCGGCCAACCTCTATTTACAATGTATTTAGCGTCCAATGGACAATGCTTGAAAGAGTGCTTTAATTTAATTTAATTCATAGCATTGTATTACACCTCTATTAAAGCGCCCAACTTGCCGTATTTTGGTACGATTTTCACCAGAAACAGCAAAAATGCTAACCAGTAGTAAACATAGTGATAAACATTTGATGTAGCCCTCAATTTCCCCAAGCATCAAAGCCTTGCCCAGCTATAATTATGCATGTACCACCACTTGACGTGAAACAAGAATCCTGATTGGTCGATATGTCATGAATATATCATACAGTATGATGAATGCAGGTAGCACAGGTTGTAGTGTATTTAGCTGTCAGTAGTGCCACTGTGTGTCATTCTTTCAATTTCTCCATCAGTGAACAGTGCCACGTGAAAATCGTCCATTTTTGAGATTTTCTTTGACTAACCAGAGGCCGAGTTCAAGTCATGTCGCTGTTTCATAACTTTATCTTGTTAACCTTAACAACTGGACTCATCGTGTTTTCCAGGTGAAATTGCTTTATTAATCATATATGTAATTAGCGTGTACCGATCATTTAGTTGCTGTGTACTTTGCGCCATTGAGAATTTGAAGGATTTCTTTGGAAAAGGGAATCCAAACGATATATCTATTCTATATACTTGACCACAATTCACCAGACCTTGAATCTATCTAATTAGTGGAAGAAATTACTTTGGAACTAACAAGTAGTCTGATAACTATTAATAATGGCAATAGAACTGAGTGGAGTGCAATTTGGTCTAATGTAAATAGTCATACGTGTGATTTGTTAATTACGAGTGTTATCACAAGTATGATTTCAGACCAAAGTTCAATAAGCCAGTTCACGCTGTCGGCCGCCATTTTGAATTGGGGCAAACGCGGCAAAATTGATAGAAATCTGGATCACTTTGACTTGCCGTAACTCCGCTCGACTTCTTTGGATTTTCAAAATTTAAACTTTGATAATCAGCAGGCATGCATATGAGTTGTTGGAGTGAAAATAAGACCAATGTAGGTGTTTTAACTACCTTTTACGAGTCAATCTTCTTTTCACGAATGGATCTTAAAATTTCGAGCTAATTTGCATATTCACGTGCCGAACGTTTTATTTTGAAAACAAAAAATCTTTTTTTCTCGATTTGTAGCTTTCCAATACCCATCATATTATAGGACATCAATAACAAAGAACACATCTTTTCACAAATGGTAAGTTTTTAAAAATCCAATGAAATCGAGCGGAGTTACCGCAAGTCAAAGTGATCCAGATTTCTATCAATTTTGCCGAGTTTGCCCCAATTCAAAATGGCGGCCGACAGCGTGAACTGGCTTATTACCGCAGTCCGGTTAGCTCAGTTGGTGGTCCCGGCCGGACCATTACTCAGGGTCTTAAAATATTTGAGGAGAAGGTGCTGCCTTTGTAATTACATGTGCAAATGGTTAGACCTTCACGTCTTCTCGGATAAGAACGTTAAACCGTAGGTACTGTCTCCCGACCCTAATCTAACCTGTTTCACGGGGGACATTAAAAGAACCTGTTGAACTATCGTACTTCAAATTGGAGGCATAACCGTATGCAGCCCGAAAAAGTCCTCCATCGGTTGTAAAGCGCATTGGAACGAATGTGAAATGCGCTGTATAAGAACGACCATTATTAATCATATTCATGTTGAAATCTTTTGAAACATTATTTATAGTTATTTAGGTGATAAGTTGTACTAATAAGAACAATATCAATATTATTTTATTCTAAATGACAAAATACTTTTGATAAAGAATCGTTTGAATTTAATAAAACTACGAAAACAAACATATTAAAAAAAATGATGCAATCAATGATCCAAGTTATAGTCATGCGATTAATGCTTAAAGGGGCAGTGTCAAGCCATATGACCGCGCAAGCCTGGGTACGAAGAAGCGAGAAATAATAAAAGTCCACCGTGGACTTTTATTATTAGCGATGTTTTCAATCCGTTTCCATCGACATTAATAATGTTTGTTCAAGCGTCTAATGGATCACTAGTAATTATTCAAAGCATGTTCTTCATTTTCAACAATTCCTAGTGGAGATTATTTCATCTTAGAACTGACTTTGAAGCCGTTGAAAAAAGTGTCGAACAGCCGTAGAGAGTCAGCCCGCCATCATCCTCGAGTGAAGAAAACCGAATTGTAAACCGGCAATTCTGATCGATTGCGAAGGAATCTTGATCATCAATCGTAGGTGCAGTACTGTTCATGACTTTTGAAGAGAAAAACTCACGAAGAACGACTTGTAAACCCGGTGAGCTTCCCACCATCTATTTATGTGTTGGGCTTCCTGTGTTTTATTTGATCAGCCGTTTGAAAATGATATCGCCGTGAATTCACATCTAGAATTCAGTCCTTTTGATATATTGAAGTTCTAATATTGCTTTCTAAATAAAGATTAGTATCTACATGAGTCCTGTAGGTCATTTATTTAGCGATTAGAACGGTTTTAGGGGGGTTTTGTAACTCGCTACCGGGCAAGGTAGGCTTCTCAACCGAGTGTTATTGTTTTGATTTTAATGCGCATGCGTGAGGCTTGACACTGCCCCTTTAAGTGGGTGTCTCCGTAAAACACACCCATCATTTTTACGATCAAAAATGAATGTCTCTTATACTTCTGTATTTTGAAGGCCTGACATAAGGAATCACTAATATCGATTTGGTTTCTTTGAAAATAATTTAAATATTTTTTTAGAATTTTTTTAAGTAGTTGCGCTGCTCATGGCAATTTCGAAGTCCAGCAGACTGTAAAATGTCAAGATTTCGCAACTGCCGCATAAAGTTAATTCGAGATTAAATGCAATACTTTTTGCATGGGTGTGTAGCTATATCCTTCTAGTTTCTTCGGCAATTTGGTTTTAAGAAATTGCATCTCGCATTGTAATGGAATCAGGAAGAATATGGACCCTCATGCACGCGTTGTATTCATAATCCCAAACCACCCCCCAAACTTTGAGGGCTTTTTTCAAAATCGTGGCACCTGATTCAAACTCGTTCACTATATGTGAATAAAGTACTAATGTTTATCAATACAAAACGCCAATAAAATCTTTCTGCATAGCATTTTTGAAAAAATCGTAAGCGTTCAAACTTGGGGAAAATGCCCAAATCGAACTTCTGTCAGATTTCGATCGGTTCGAACTAACAACAAAACAAAATACCTGAATAGGCTTAGCCAGAGCTTGGTAGTCATAGTAAGTCCTTCTGAATCGTCTATAACATGTAGAATAATTGCTTGACCTCCAAGGTTAGGGAATCAAGTGGCCATTGTACGTATAAATGCCGTATATTCAACGATCAGTCCAGATCGTAACAGTGATTTCATGGCTTCTGATGTTCTTGTAAATTCCATTGTGTGCGAATCTTCAGTGAAAATAGACGTCTACAGAGATCCAGTTATACATTTATCAAACATCAATCGAGAATGGAGCTAAAGAATTGAAAATAATCGAGTAAACAACTTAGTTTCAATTCTTAGCCGGGTTCCGTGTTTACATTGAGATCATTCGTTCCCAGTCCCCCACTCCTTTTGTACCAGTGGGGGTGGACCGGGTGGTAGAGGGTATAACAAGTCTGGGTATCGTTTTCGTTTTAAAATTAAACTCTAATGAAGTATATGTTGTTGTGTGTATGAATATATATCTAATTGTTCTATATTTGTGCACTCGTTAGATAGTTTGGTGGGCTATCTGTGGTTGAAATACACAGGGAGCCCATACAATCAGTCATTGGTATGCCGTTGTCTATAGACTATGTATTGAAAAATGGAGTATAAATGTTCTTTTACTGAGTGCAAACCTAATTCTGGCTGTGGAGAATTCTACGGAGCCCCGTAAGGGCCATCAACAACAATAATTTCATGTAAGAATATCGCGCGATACTGTGTTTCTATCGCGCGATACTGTTGTACTATCGCGCGATAACAACTCATTATTATCGCGCGATATTTCGCTGTTATCGCGCGATACTGTGCTTCTATCGCGCGATACTTTGTTACTATCGCGCGATAATTCGTTGTTATCGCGCGATACTGTGCTTCTATCTCGCGATACTTATCGCGCGATACTTTGTTATTATCGCGCGATAATTCGTTGTTATCGCGCGATACTGTGCTTCTATCGCGCGATACTTATCGCGCGATACTTTGTTATTATCGCGCGATAATTCGTTGTTATCGCGCGATAATGATTGTATGTGTAATACGTTACTTATTCGACATGTCAGCAGACAACATGGTGGTGAACACACTTGTTCTTCTTCTTTGTACATTTCTTGTACTTCCCTCGATGAATATTGCTTTTATATACTTGAATACTTACCGGCAAGCCAGATCAATACTATAGCTGACGTGCAGGTATACGTTGGTCGAGAACCATTGTATATTTATTTCTCTATTTTCTCTATAACTGTCAGTTCTCTTTTCATAGCAGGCAAATGCAATTTAACCCATAATTATGTAAAGAAAGAGAGAACAGTGGCTGTATAGGCGAAAGATGAAAAATATAAAGTAAAAAATAAATTCAGAAATGTGGGTAGAGATATAGAAGATAAAAAAAGGGTACAGGAAATTAAAATAAAAGATAAAGAATGAATGAAGATGAAAATAAAGTAAACATATTTTTGTGTGTGTAGACAGGGGAGGGCAGGGTCTAAAATTTTGTACCGGTAACGTACTTGTCAGAGCTTCATTTGTACATATTTCTGAACTTCCCAGTCTTTGTAATTATCAATTGAATATTTATGTAGTATATTCCTGACTCTTTTCTTCTTCTCTGACACACAGTTAATATGAAACAAACAAAAGAACATTGTAAACTATATATATATAGTAAATTTTACAGCACCCGCCTAGATTAGTTTAATTGCTATTTGCTGGTCGGTGTTAGAGTGATTCCAATAAACCTGGGCACTACTAATTAGCTGTCAGTGTTTATTAGATGCAAAGAAACAAAAGAGTGAGTGTCTAATAGTGTGCCGTATTGGTGTAGTTAGTAATGTCCAGGTTTATTGGAATCACTCTATCTTATGTAAAGTAACTTATTTGTAAATAAACTGACCTGAACTGAACTGGTAGACTGCGGCAAAGAGGGGAGTGTGGTAGTGTGGTTGTCTTTATATATGATAGAGGGGGGAATAAATAAATAAAAATATGAAAAGGAAAAGGAAAATAGTAAAAAGTAAAAAAATAAAACGAAATATAGGTAGAACAATAAGAAATAAAACAATAAATCGATGGGCATGTAATACGAGGCACTTTTAATCAGATCACATGACATGCCAGTATCGCGCGATAACAACGAATTATCGCGCGATAACAACAAAGTATCGCGCGATAACTATCGCGCGATAGAAGCACAGTATCGCGCGATAACAACGAATTCTCGCGCGATAATAATGAGTTGTTATCGCGCGATAGTACAACAGTATCGCGCGATAGAAACACAGTATCGCGCGATATTCTTACATGAAATTATTGTTTGTTGATGGCCCTTACGGGGCTCCGTAGAATTCTCCACAGCCAGAATTAGGTTTGCACTCAGTAAAAGAACATTTATACTCCATTTTTCAATACATACTCTATAGACAACGGCATACCAATGACTGATTGTATGGGCTCCCTGTGTATTTCAACCACAGATCTAGATAGCCCACCAAACTATCTAACGAGTGCACAAATATAGAAAAATTAGATATATATTCATACACACGACAACATATACTTCATTAGAGTTTGATTTTAAAACGAAAACGATACCCAGACTTGTTATACCCTCTACCACCCGGTCCACCCCCACTGGTACAAAAGGAGTGGGGGACTGGGAACGAATGATCTCAATGTAAACACGGAACCCGGCTAAGAATTGAAACTAAGTTGTTTACTCGATTATTTTCAATTATTTAGCTCCATTCTCGATTGATGTTTGATAAATGTATAACTGGATCTCTGTAGACGTCTAATTTCACTGAACATTCGCACACAATGGAATTTACAAGAACATCAGAAGCCATGAAATCACTGTTACGATCTGGACTGATCGTTGAATATACGGCATTTATACGTACAATGGCCACTTGATTCCCTAACCTTGGAGGTCAAGCAATTATTCTACACGTTATAGACGATTCAGAAGGACTTACTATGACTACCAAGCTCTGGCTAAGCCTATTCAGGTATTTTGTTTTGTTGTTAGTTCGAACCGATCGAAATCTGACAGAAGTTCGATTTGGGCATTTCCCCCAAGTTTGAACGCTTACGATTTTTTCAAAAATGCTATGCAGAAAGATTTTATTGGCGTTTTGTATTGATAAACATTAGTACTTTATTCACATATAGTGAACGAGTTTGAATCAGGTGCCACGATTTTGAAAAAAGCCCTCAAAGTTGGGGTGGTTTGGGATTATGAATACAACGCGTGCATGAGGGTCCATATTCTTCCTGATGCCATTACAATGTGAGATGCAAATTCTTAAAACCAAATTGCCGAAGAAACTAGAAGGATATAGCTACACACCCATGCAAAAAGTATTGCATTTAATCTCGAATTAACTTTATGCGGCAGTTGCAAAATCTTGACATTTTACAGTCTGCTGGACTTCGAAATTGCCATGAGCAGCGCAACTACTTAAAAAAATTCTAAAAAAATATTTAAATTATTTTCAAAGAAACCAAATCGATATTAGTGATTCCTTATGTCAGGCCTTCAAAATACAGGAGTATAAGAGAAATTCATTTCGATCGAAAAAATGATGGGCGTGTTTAACGGAGACACCCACTTAAATAGCACCATGGTTAGCCAATCAGATTGCAGGATTTACTAGTGATTTCAAAATGAATATGATCAAAGCAGGTACAGTCGGGTTTCAAGTAATTAATTAATCAGTATTTGTGTTGAGAGTTGATTTAGAGCGTCGTACTAGTTGTACTTGATAGTATGTAAACATATCTACGGATATCATAGGTTATTGTATCAACAACTAGTAATGCGATGCGCAGTGTGACGTCGCCATTTCAAAAAATTCAGTCGTTAGTTTCACTGAAAACGTTGACTTCTGTTGGGCGAGTGTTAATATTTATTTAAATTAATGTACGAGCATTAGGTCCAGAAATCTCTTATTTTGGGGCCGGTACCAACCAGTATGAACGTAGCTGAATATATAGAGGATATTACATGGCCGCGCGGAGAAACGGAATTTCCTCATCGCACAGAATGGAGGGACACATACGAGACTTTGCCTATTGTTTGGCGCGAGATTCAAATGATGTTCATTAGAGTGTGACTCGCTAATACTACAATTTACAAAGGAATTTGGGTGTTAGTAAAGTGAAGAACAACGGACCGCGGAACGGCGGAACAGGCGGAACTCCCGGAACCTGCGGAACACCCTCAAAATATCATTTTTGGAGCATTTGTAACAGAAAAAGACGTCTATAACCATTCAGAATAGTTTTCTGTGCACCATGGTGGCAATTCACTCTCATTTTCGTAATATAAGAGCCTAACTAACCGTTTATAATATTTAATGTGACGATAAATTGTCCAGATATTCCATGTCAGTAATTCATGAGTTGGTCGATTGGTGCATGGCTTTGACTCATATAAGAACTACACTGTTAGTAATACTTTCTTTTTAGTTAAACAGATCTTGGCAAGCATTATAAATATTACTGAAGCTTAATCAGTAATAATAATAATAATTCACTTCTATAGCGCACACCTCCACTAATTGCCCGTGGCGCTTTACATTGATACGAAAATAGAAAATGCTAAAATAATAAAAATAATGTTTATATATATACCAACTGAACAGTGAAACCTGAATCAATATTTTTGGTTTATCATGATATCAATTTTATTAATTTTAGGAGTTAAAGCTCCTTACAACCGTGTCATGGAGTAGAAATCATGTCGATTTAATTTCAGATAGCTACATTTAAAATCACCTTAGGCCTAGTTCAAACGCTGTGCTAATCATGAGCCTTTCTCATTTCAAACAATAGATAATGAGGCGGCTTCTTTTGGAAAGTACGGTCTTTGAGATAGGCCTTACTAAAGATTAATCTTCTTTTTTAACTCAACTGTGAATTTCATTGGTTGTCCTTTTGTCGCATCCACTTACTAACACTGCCAGTTCTCTAGATATCACTTTTGTTAAAATAACTTTCACGCACGCCGGTTGCTATGGTTTCCAGCAATGGACAATCTAGATTTCAGTCAGTTGGGCATTTTGTGTTAATTAAAATTGCATTAGATGTATTGGAGTCTATCCTTACAGACCTTTGTGCCGACTTGGTACCGTCCTGCTAATTCCCCAAAGCTCACTATAGTTGTTTCAACTTTATCTATAGCAACTCAACATATATAGCAACTCAACATATAATTCATACATGACGGTTTACCAATCGTCACTCCAGACATAAGGGAACACGAGTTCTGTCGAGAGAAAACCTAGTAGATCATCGAGAACATCGGGCATGCATTACCTAGTAACTAATGTGAACATGTTTTCATAAGTCAGGAAGAATCTGATACAATCCGTGGAAACACCACAATTTCCGATCGTCTGCGATGTTTCCCACATACATGTATGAACAAAGTTTAGAATATGATTGAATCGGTTTTCTTTGTTCTCCGTAGGGTATTATATCCCATATTAAAGGCTACAAAGCACTACTAAACTACTATGAAAAAATAGAGAAATCAATAGCTGTTAAAAATAACCTGAAAATCCATTTCCACCTGACAAAATTTGGTAATCTAAAAGAAGCGATGTTAGTGCAATAGAGTGCAATTTAGAAAAGCTTGAAAACTAAATAACTATAATTAGTACTAAATAGCACTAATGAAACAATAGAAAACAATAGAAATAGCGCGGCTATTTAGTAGAGTGCAATTTAGAAAAGCTTGAAAACTAAATAACTAATTAGTACTAAATAGCACTAATGAAACAATAGAAAACAATAGAAATAGCACTATTTTGTACTATTTAAAATTAGTACTATTTCACGCTTTTCTAAATTGCACTCTACTATTTAAAGTTAGTACTATTTCACACTTTTCTAAATTGCACTCTGTTGATAATGTTGTATATAATTCGAATACAGCCCTTTGCAAAAATTCTGGCACTCAAGTATATCAATATATCAGGAGCTATTTTAGAGTTTTCCTACAAAATATGCATCAGATACTTACAAACAACAGACTTAAGACTAAAACGAACATTATGCTAAATATATCCACCAACTTTGCTAGTGTCAAACCACTTTAAGGTGATTCCCTTGAAATAGAAGCAAATCCTAGAATTTTCTATAACTTGGCATGGTGATACATTACGGTATGGAGTTTCAAAAAATGCACTAAAAACAGGGGGTCACCGCGCTCATTTTTGCGCTACACTGCTTTGAAATTATGGTATTTTAGGTCTTTCAGTCGAGTCTCGCGTGACATCGGGATCGGGTAAATAATTTTCCACAACTTAAAGGACAAACTATTAATAATGAACTAAAGTGGTTGCTATAGCTTTTGTATCTCTAGCCTACCGTCTGATAGTAAGAAAATGCTCGAATTTTGCATAGTTGTCGAAAAATAGAATAAAAAACACAGATGTTCGAAGCATCGAGAGGGTCTAAAAATCGATACTCCGTATGCTTTCATTCAATTGTTTTAATGTTTGAAATCCTAACTTGTTTTAATACTTTGCTATGTACTAGAGAACTATAGTGTGATGAAAGTTATTGAATACAAAATGGGGGTCACCGTGCTCGTTTTCGATTTATTTTGAGAAAACTTCAGTTACACTTGAAATATTTAACGATTTCCAATGGTCTCCAATGTGCGCGAGCTCGATGGCGTAAGTTAGCGCGCGCTCGTCAACTACAATTTTATTCAGAATCGTGCGCAGTAGAGCGTGCGCAATGCAATTCAAGCGAATCACATTAAGGGGAATTTTTGATTATTTAATTACCCATAATGCACTTGATATATTGATATACTGATTTAATACTTGGTCGCGACAGAATTTTTGCAAAAGGCTGTATATAGTGAATATATAATGTTGTATATAATCAGAACATATAGTATGAAAACATAGTCAAGTGTAATTATGTATCTTTGTGAAATACAGAATAAATTTATTTCATTAAAAAAAAACCCTGCTCATTACGAATTCAAGGTTAATAACCGAGTTATAAACCCAGTTTATATCCAGATATATGAAGCTCGTTCTATGCCGCTTTCCCAGTTTTCCCGGTCATCTATATGTGGGCATTAGACTTAGCAATTTTAGACTTTGCGAATTTTGAAGAAATTTTTTTTTGGATAAATTGAATCGACTGAATCGAAATCTTTTGATAAATTGAATCGAGAATTGAATACAGAGGAAATGACGTCACCAAATGTTAGTTAGGCTCTTACCTTACGAAAATGAGGGTGAATTGTCACCATAGTGCACAGAAATAATAATAATAATTAAAAAACTATTCTGAATGGTTATAGACGTCTTTTTCTGTTACAAATGCTCCAAAAATGATATTTTGAGGGTGTTCCGCCTGTTCCGCCGTTCCGTGGTCCATCGTTCCACACTTTACTAACACCCAAGGAATTTGACGAAAATGGCTGAAGTGGGTACTCAAAGCCAGTCTTTCTTAATTTGTGTATCAGTTTCTAAAGTTATTAAGGGGGAAATGAAAGTCAAGATGTTAAGCCAACTGCTGATATGAATAAAAATTACAACACTTATTTTGTTATAGTATCCTTTTTTATGACAAAATAGGGATATTTTTGGTCATTTTACTATAGAAACTGTACAGGCAGCCTCGAAACATCGATATTTTCTGTTCATCACGATAACTATTTAAAGTTATTAAGGGTGTAAAATAAAGTTAAATAAATAAGGATCATCTTCCACCATCAAGTTGAATCATCCGCGGAAGCTTTATAGTATCCTTTTCGAATTATAATAATCTTGGTCTTCACGAGACTCTTGTTGTCATAGCGACCGACGTGAGTTCAACTCATTCTCGCTTAGCTTCGCTTTATCAGATAACTGGCAAAACCTATCATTTGAAAGCTTATATAAAGTGTAAGTTCAGATGTTAAGTAAGTTTATGACGAGTACAGATTATAGTGTATGCGATGAAAAACTACGAAGCTAAGTAATCAATTCGGCTCAGTTCTGTCTTCAAGTCGTTTGTTGTCATTTGAATGACTCTTATAGTCCGGCGGCATAGCTCGTGAAATGTGCGATGTTTGATACAAGCACCAAACTTTGCAGGATTATAAGCATAATCATACTGATCAATTCCTGATATTGTGCCAAGCTCGATTTTCTATTTCCAGCTAGTTAGCAGCAGCAATTCAAATTTTCATGCATAAGACCCCCTGCGAAGTATTTCTTCTTGTTCTTTTTCGAGAATGAATGCAGGTGTTATTTCAAAATACAGATGTCAATGTACCAAATGTGACTTAATACACTGTATGGACAAACTGGTTGACACAGTAGAATCCCCATACCCGTCGGTACTCATATTGTACGGTGCAGCCGGTTTGCATTGAGATGTTTAAAAAGCCGCAATTTTGTAAAACATTTCTGGAATACAGCTAAGGTTTTTCTGCCATACATCGCACAGTCGCTAAAAAACGTACAGAGACTGGATTTGGTGTGGGATGAATGTATCCCTAACAGTTTAAAAGCAAGCACGAGGGAGAAGCGTGGCACCGGCGCAAGAAGGAGAGTTCTTCCATCTGTTACAGTCCCCAGGAACTCGCAAGACGTCTTGCTTTCAGATGAAAACAAGAAGGAGCTGTTCTCATTCCTGTCGGACGAGCAGGTTATGACAATAGTGATCGAAGGCAAACAGATCATAGCTACACATGGTACAGAGGTACTCTGCTCTCCACCTGTGACTGAAAGCAATAAGCTGTCACCCTGCTATCATGAACTGAGAAGCCGATAAGAGAATGATGGTCCATGTGGCTGACGCAGTAGAGAAAGGTCACAAATCAGTCATGCATGATTCGAATAGCAGACACTGACGTGGTTGTGATAGCTGTTGCTGCCGTTGTCACTCTAGATGTGAAGGAACTTCGGGTGTCCCATTGGACAGGAAAGAACAACAGGATCCTACGATCGAGGGCTGGAAGGACTTCCACCCACCCTAGACGCTCTTCAACTGCACATGAAGTGAGCCACGTATCAAGGAGGATACGTGTGGGGACAAGCAATTAACCCGACTGATTCCAACGCCTGTGCTTTCTGACCCCACCGATTGGGGCTGGACTCGATCTCGACAGAGAAGGGAAGATGCAACCGCGATGGGTTACCTTACCAGCAGCAACTGGTCCATTGTGGCTGCAAGAAGAGCTGCGGCAAAAGATGTAAATGCGCAAAAGCAATTCTTCCATGCACCACTCTTTGTGCGTGTGATGGTCAGTAAGTGCATTCTTGACTAATTATCGCAAGTAAGAAATATATAGGAAATCATGAGATAACGAAGCTACGGGCAATTAAGCTAAATACGCTGTATTGCATATAATATAGTAAAAACGACAAGATGCCCATTTATGTGATCGATCGTGGTATTTTAAGGTTTCCGTTGCCATGACAACGCATAGTTAACGATAATAGTGACGTGATGAAACAACGTAAACAGGTTGAAATGATAGTACTAGCTTGCTGAAAATGGCGACGAAAAACAAAGAAATGCCATGAATATTAATAAATTGTGGTTTCCATGGAAACAGGCACAATTCCAGCTTGGCACTATATCTGAAAATGCTTGTCTTGGTGTCCACTATTGGTCTGCCAAATTTCATGCTTGTATCAAAAAGTGCACAATTCTCCTGAAATTTCGAGCTATGCAGCCGGACTATAGCGGCCGACGTGAGTTCAACTCATTCTCGCTCTATCAGATAACTAATACTGACGGAATACCTATCATTTGAAAACATATATAAAGTGTAAGTTCAGTCGTTAAGTAAGTTTTTGATGAGTTTATAGTGTATCGCCGATGAAAAACTATGAAGCAATAAAATCGGCTTCTGTCTTCAAGTCGTTTGTTGTCACTGTTGAATGACTCTTAGCTGCTGACGTGAGTTCGCTTTAACAGATGAAAAACGCAATACCTATCATTTGAAAGCAATAAAAAAGTGTAAGTTCAGTTGTTAAGTAAGTTTTTGACGAGTTTATAATGTATGCGATGACAAACTACGAAGTAATCAATTCGGCTTTTGTCACTTCAAGTCGTTTGTTGTTGTCATTTGAATGACTCTTAGCTGCTGACGTGAGTTCAACTCATTCTCGCTTTAACAGATAACTAATACGCAATACCTATCATTTGAAAGCATATTATATAAAGTGTAAGTTCAGTTGTTAAGTAAGTTTTTGACGAGTTTATAATGTATGCGATGACAAACTACGAAGTAATCAATTCGGCTTTTGTCACTTCAAGTCGTTTGTTGTTGTCATTTGAATGACTCTTAGCGGCCGACGTGAGTTCAACTCATTCTCGCTCTATCAGATAAATAATACGCAAAACCTCTTAAAAAGTGTAAGTTCAGCAAAACGAGTCATGCGATGACAAACTATAAAATTCGGCTTTTGTCACTTCACGTTTGTTGTTGTCATTTGAATGACTTAGCGGCCGATTTCATAGAAAAATACGCAATACCTATCATTTGAAAGCATTTATATAAAGTGTAAGTTCAGTTGTTAAGTAAGTTTTTGACGAGTATAATGTATGCGATCCTACGAAGTAATCAATTCGCTTTTGTCACTTCAAGTCGTTCATTTGAATGTCTTAGCGGCGACGTCACTCATTCTCGCTCTATCACGCAAAACCTCTTAAAAACCAGCAAAAATCATATTATAAAGGCATGACGTTCGTGTAAATGTTAATTTCTAGAAAAGCCATGGATAGTATAGTCTCCCTCGCATCCGTTCCTAGTTCCGTCACGCAACGCGCTCGCAACACAAATGGCTGCTTACATGAGTCGAACATTCCATTCCCTTTGTTGAAGCTCAGCTGAGCTCAGCCAATCAGTTGAATGGTATTGTTCTATCAAAACCAATCAGAATTCAGATATGACGTGAAATTCCCGCGATATAAAACTAAACATGATCCTAGTTGAAATTGACATGTTTGGTGTAACTACGGCACGCTTAGACTTCGTGGAGCACGAATGAAACCCCCAGAAAAGTGACCGAAAGCGGGGGGAAAATGCTATCTCTGCTCGACATTGTGTTTTCCAAATAACAAAATCTTTGTCACCTATAAGAGAAAATTCCAGAGCTGTAAAATCACTTCCGAGGCCGAGATATCACTATAAATGCTGATGGCTTTTACACCAACACTTCGAAGATGGATACGGACCTGATCAGCAATAAGGTTGATCAACGGTGACACAACAACAACTATGTGTCCATGTTGGTTCTCTCAGAAATCAAAAATAAAAGGTAAAGCTTGAAATACAAGCGATTTTCCAAAGCCTGTTGGAAGATTTACAAATACATCTCTCTCATCTTCGATAAAGTACGTATGGCTGTCTTCTGGTGTAGATTGAACTCCTTAATCTTGAATTTGCTAGCTACTGAAACGAACGCTTCTTCGTAAGCCGCCATAATTTGTTGTCATGCTTCAAAGCTAACAGCGCGAAGTAGTTTTCGATTTTGCAACTAGAGCCGTGATTGGCTTAGCCTCGGGAATGGAATGTTTGACTCATGTAAGCAGCCGTTTGTGTTGCGAGCGCGTTGCGTGACGGAACTAAGAACGGATGCGAGGGAGACTATTGATAGTATTTCACTGGGTAGACAGGGTTTCCGTCGCGTCATTTCATGCATATTAATGACGCCTTTAGAAATCGTTCGACTGTAAGTACATGTCCCAAAAGACAATAGGATTCTGTGCGATGTCGAATGTTGAGAAATATATCGTGAGCACAGCGAACGAGTGCGATATTTCTCAACACGAGAAGATAAATTCCGTTGCTCCAAGCGACCATGTCATTTAGTTTTTATCATATAACAATCAGAGATAGAAAACAAATATTTTCTTTGAAAATCGAAAAACGATATTATCTCATGATGATATCACCACTGGTCCACTGGTCAAGTGCCACGCAGCTGCTTACAAGATCTGTTGTGATTGGATAATACAAACAATATAGAATTCATTATCTACTCGTTCTATGGTTTGGGTTCTATTGTTTTACTCTAATAGTATTGAACCAATTGGACTAGATCTTCTAAGAGCTGCAACTGGATTTTACGATGTTGTTATCAGCCAGACGAGTGTACTAGTGATTGTTCTATGATAAAAGCTGTTTTTGCATTGCCCAAAAGGTATTCTCCAGCTTATTGGTTTTTGGCGCTCAATACGCGCGTTAAAAAAAAAATCTCATCTTAAAAATATAACTTGAATTAATTGTCCAACAAATGTATATATTTGCTTTTCCTAGTCTCTAAATTTAATGATTCTATTCATCAAGCGGGGTTCTATTTACAGTGATGCCGCAAAGTGTCCAATACGTCTTCCTCAAGATGTGCCATGGTACTCACAGTGTTACCGTGATCGGGGATTGGATCTGATCTCCAAACGTTTTATCTATGGGATCAGGCAAGGCACCACAGAAATACCATTTAACCGACTGGACATGACTGTCCACCAGTTTAAGAGGTTTCTCCCGACCAACCCATTCCTTGCACGACATGCAATATTATGGAGAGATCAATTAAACTTCGTAAGAGCAGGTCAATCACTCTATGACGCAGACAATGTATTCACAGCTAGGCCCATGAATTTGACCGAGTTCGCGCCAATGAGAAAGTTTTTTATGGATTTTATGTCGTCTTCTCGCAATCGCATTAAGGTGAGAAACTCAGGCTGTAAAGTTTAACATAATTGTGTAATGTCAGTAGGAGACCAATGATGGACTGAACTCCTTCTTTTCTTCATAGTTCTATCTATCTATCTATCTATCTATCTATCTATCTATCTATCTATCTATCTATCTATCTATCTATCTATCTATCTATCTATCTATCTATCTATCTATCTATCTATCTATCTATCTATCTATCTATCTATCTATCTATCTATATATGACCGCATCTATCTGTTAGCTAAACTATCTGAAACGGGCCTATCAACTTCGAAGACGCCAGGATCATCGATCGTGAACCCCAATGGGGCTAGAGACTTTTCTAGCTAGCGTAGCTAGCTATACGTGAATAGCTAACGAACATGTTTATTTCTCCTATCTATATACAACAGTTTATGTAAATGATCCACATTATATCATAACATCGCTGCTGAGGAAGGTTGTAGCATCAACCTAAACTATCCAATC